>CM066033.1:171713574-171936671 GCA_033557465.1 Ichthyophis bannanicus | reverse complement strand
GTGGGTGGGACACAGGGTGGTCGGTGAGATACCTCTCAGTAAACAACCGTCACCACACAAACATGTCACGAATATCCAACAAGATCGTTATTGTGATAGGTAAGACTCTAAGTAGACACATGGATAAGGGTGAGCGGCCATCATTGCCTTCACAGTAGGATAGGTCACAGCCACGCACAGGAAAACGGTCCAGTAGGTTGTTGTGAGAAGGCAAACACAAAGATACACAGGGCTGCACTGACACACACCACCGGTAATGCAGACCGTAGCAACAGGCTTGGGGACCGATAACAGACAAATGTCCATCTGGTAAGGAGGTGGCAGCATGGAAACAGGGACAGCAAAAACACAGCTGCAGAGCAGCAGTGTCGATTAGAGGAAGGTCGTGGAAAGCCACGGCAAAGTGGGGGCACAGTTGGAGGATAAACGCAGCAAGGACATGTTTAACAGGAGATGCGCTATTGACTCATGAGGGCGCTGGAGTGGGAGCAAGCAGGGATATCAACCCTAAGGCTCAAGTGCACTGCTATGCTTCACATTTCGATGACAGCAGAGGGTTCAACAATACACCTTGGGGCAACAAGAGGAGGGGGTTGGATACCCGTGCGTGTACACCTTGGTAGACATTATGGAGGGTAGGGACAAGAGCAGGGGGGGGGGCAACCAGATGGTGCAGGTCAGAGGTGGACCGAATCTCAGGAACGCGGCACATGAGTAATGCGTGGAGGAATCCACCAGCAGAGTGGATAACCCCTGGGGACAATGGCGCTGCGATAACCCACGAGCTGGGGGGGGGTGTTTTCCGGATTCAGGTTGGCAACAGGGGTGGGCAGCTGGGAGGGTAGCGAGTCTATCACAACACAACAGAGGTCGTAAGCTGAACCCAGTGTGATCGAGTGGTGTGAGTCACAAACCTAATGGCAATCGGGGGACACAGTGTCAGACTACAGGAAGGGGACAGTGTTGATGGCGTTTGTCTGTATGCCAAGCATGTCGATCTTAGTTGTTGGACGTACAGGCAGCCATGATGGACATGTTACCCTCTCCCAAAACCATCTTTACATGATCTTTGACCCTGTCATCTCTGTAAAATCCTGGTATATTGGTGTCTTAACACATTTTGACAGCTGAATTTTCATATCCTATGATTGTTTTACACATGGAGATGCAAGAACTGGAGGGAATTGGGGGCTGTGTGACATTACATGACATAAGATGCTTAGGTTTGTTTATGTATGCTTTTTTCTGATTGTCGCGATGACCTAATGGGACAGGTGGAATCCGTTTCTCAACGAGACGGCTGGGCATCTGCAATGAGGCAGGACTGTTGCAAAGGGCAATGCTTGTATTTATTTATTGGCTGACAACGTGCTGGACCTTAAACAACATTCCTCTTATGTCTGCATCTGTAGGTGTTACCCCATGACCCTAGGCTGTTCTGGTGTGTGTGTCACATTAACAATCATTCTATCATACGCCATAACCCTTTTGTTTTCTCCACTACATCCCGTATACTTGACGCCATACATGTAACAGCTGCTAGAAAGGTATGTTGCCACATCTCACCACACCACAACCCAACCAGAGACTAGTGGTTTGTGCATTGTGGTTTGTGACAGTCTGTCTGTCACCCACCTTCGGCATCGCGCCGGGCTGATGCACTGTGTGGCCCCCCTCAGCTCCGCCATCATTACACCTATGTCCTGCTGGATCGGTGCCTGGTGCCTGCCTGGGGTGTGGCTGTCCCCCATTGCTGCAGCCGCCAGTGTTGGGCCCGCTGGTGATGGGTGGCTCCAAGGGGGCTCCTCGGCTGCACTTTTGTGCTCCCCCATGAGAAAGCAGCCTCGGGCTCCTCGACACTCTGAGGCACCGACACTCTTCACCTCCCCCTCCTCCTCCTCCTCCTCCTCTCTCCTCCTCCTCCTGGGCCCCCATTGTACTGTAGTCACCTGCATTGTGAGCAATCAGAGACAGCACACATATGTTTAAACACTTCACCTATGTATACGTGTGTGCTGCAGACACCACAGACATGATGGGGGGGGCCCTGCATGTGTGCTGCATCCAGGCTCCCCTACACACTCCCATACCTGTCTGTCCCCACCATGAACCTATACCGTGGCACATGTGTGTGCTGGACCCCTGCAACGCCTTGTTTGGTTGCCATGTTTCTGTTCCTGGTCCGATTGGCGCAGGTAGCCCTCATCCCATCCCTCTCCCCATCTGCCCCAAATATGTCCACGCACGCCTGCTAATACCCTACCCTTACACCTGTTATTGCCATCCCATGTATGACTGTGCAGGCCTTTGATCAGGGCATATTTTGTTTGGACATACTATCTTCACAGTGCTACATGTGCTTGGCAGTGACCCACTATGCAGCGGACTATGACTATTCATCACATCTGTGCCACTGCCAAGCACATGCAGCACTGTGCAGATCTTATGTCACACAAACATGCCCTGATCAAAGGCCCTCACAATCATACAGGGGATGGCAATCACTGTTGTGGGGGTAGGGTACTGACTGGTGTGCCTGGACATGTTTGGGCCAGGTGGGGAGAGGGATGGGATGAGGGACACATGTTGAATGTGGCCCGGGAACATGGCAACACAACAGGGTGTGCAGGGGTACAGCACACACATGTGCCACCAGGATAGATACATGGTGGGGCTTGGGAGACAGGTATGGGAGGGTGTTTGCAGATGGCTGATATCTACACAATAGGGATTTCAGGCATGGCCTGAGAGCTAAAAGGTGTATGTAGCATACATACCTGCCTGTGGATGCGCAGTGTCCAGGGCCTCAGGCAGACCAGAAATGTATATCGGCCCCAATCGTGCCACCAGCTTCTGTTCCAGGGGCGTGAGCATTGGGATGAGGGGGCCACCGCCACCTGTGCCCTGAGCATGTTGGCGCTCCGTGGCCATGTGCTGCCTCACCCCTCTTTTTATATCAGAAAAACGCTTTTTGAGGCTTTCGATGTCTCGGGGGGCCCCCTGCCTCGGCCACTGACCCACGTACCTCCTCCCACACCGCATTCCGTGCAGCCACAGTTGTACGGCTACTGAGCCGCCCGTATAGTACCTCGTAGTTCTCGAGGACCATTGCCAGGAGGTTGTGGTTCTCCCTATCATTGAACCGTGTGGCCCTCCTCCTCTGTGGTGCAGGCACCGGTATTCTTTTACGTTTGCCGGTGTGGCTGCACCCGATGGGCCTGCCGCTGGCTCTGCCTCCATAGGCCCTGCAGTCCCTGCCTCCCCGGCAACAGGTGGGCCCACCTCCTCCACCCCCTCACCCTCCCTCTCCCTCTCCATCTCCCTCTCCATCACCCTCTCCTCTCACCACACCCCACCTCACCTCACCTCTCCCTTTCTCCCTCACTTGCTCCTTGACTACCCTCACCTACACAAAACACAACACAGACCACGCAACACAGACCACACTACAAACCACAATGAAGACTACACTACAAACCACAAACCACAATACAGGACACACTACACACCACAATACAGACGTCACAACCTCCACACTACCTCCACAACCTCCACACTACCTCCACTACTCCCACCACAGCCTCTGACACACTACCTAGAACTCCTCAAACAACCCTCAACGTGGACCAGGTGTGCAGGGTGATTTATAGGTTTTTTTACGTTACGTACATTGTGCATGCACAGTTGTGCGAGCACGCTGCTTGTGCGCGGCATGCATGTGCAACTCTTTGCGCATTGGCGTCTGTGTGTGCGCGGTGCACATGTGCAACTCTTTGCACATGGGCGTCTGTGTGTGCACGGCGCGCATGTGCAACTCTTTGCACATGGGCGTCTGTCTGTGCGCGGCGCGCATGTGCAACTCGTTGCGCATGGGCGTTTGCGTGCGTGCATCCACACGCACATGCGAGGCGAGTTGCACATGCGCGGGCCGAACACACAAACGCCCATGCACAACAAGTTGCACGTGTGCGCCGCGTGCACACAGACGCCCATGCGCAAAGAATTGCACATGCGCGCCACGCACACACAGACGCCCATGCACAAAGAGTTGCACATGCGCGCTGCACACAAGCAGCGCGCTCGCACAACTGCGCATGCGCAATGGCCGCAACCTTAGAAACATGTATAAATCTGCCTGCACACCTGGTCCACGTTGAGGTTTGTTTCGTAGGCGATGTGTGTGTTTGCAGAGAGGAACGGAGAGAGCACGGCAGGTGTTGGTGTGGATTGTATTGCTGTTTGTATTGTGTGTGTTGGTTGTATTGTGTGTGTATTGTCCTGTGTGGTTTGTAAGGTGTACACTGTTTAGGGAGGTTCGTGTGTGTGTTTGAGTGTGTTTGTGTAGCCAGACGGGAGGAGTTTATGGCGGCTATTTATGTTGCTGCATGTGCCCTGAGACGTGGGCAGATGCTGCGGTTGCAGGACAGGGGAGATGGTGTCCATGGGGCTGAGGCACAGGGCATGGGTGTAGTCCCGCAGCAAATCAGACGTGCAGCTGTGGGGGCGGTCCAGGCAGGTGCTGTGCGTGCACGGCGCAGAAGGCGTGCTGAGGTGCAGGCTCGGCAGCCTCACCTCTACAAGCCCAGGGCCCAGCTCCAGGGCATGCGTGAGGACCAGGTCATCTCCCTGTACCGACTGAGCACAAGGGCTATTAGGGAGCTCTATGAGGATCTAAGACCTGACCTCGAGCCCCTGACTGATCGGTCCCATGCCATACCAGGTTTAGTCAAGCTCCTTGCTGCCTTACATTTCTTTGCCTCTGGCTGTTTCCAGTCATCTGTGGCCGCAGTGGGTGGCATGAGCCGCCCCACCTTCTCACGCTGTCTCCACCAAGTACTGCGTGCCATGGTCAGCCGGGTGCAGAATTATATTGCCATTCCCCAAACTAGGCAACAGTGGTGGACCCTGAACCAGGCCTTTGAGGTGCTAGCCGGGATACCACACGTGATGGGAGCTATTGATTGCACACATGTTGCCCTGGTCCCGCCTAGAGACAGGGAGGTAGCATTCCGCAACCGCAAACACTACCATTCCCTGAATGTTCAGGTTGTATGTGATGCTAATCTGCATATTCTGAATGTGGTCCCTAGGTTTGCAGGGTCCACCCATGACTCCTATATCCTACATCACTCGGCACTATTCAGACAATTTGAGGCAGGCCAGTATGGGGACTGTATATTGCTGGGTGAGTATTTCCAGATTAGTTATTTATTTATGTATGTATTTATTTATTTCTGTAACTTCTCTTATATAGCGCGCTGTTTGTTATCAGTGTGGTTTTCAAATAAGATAAGTTAAACAGACAGACGACTGTTCTGAGTTTACATTGTTACAGGACTCTAAACATAGAGTAACAGGGGACCTGATTGAAACAGGACCATCAGGATGATAACATTATATGATCATAACCTGCACATGGTGTTCATGTGACTACGCACGTGTGCATATGTCTGTCCTGGTGGTGGATCCCTCCTAGTGTGTGTGTGTGCCAACTGCCCACATGTGATGGGGGGGGGGGGGGTTGGTGCCCTTCACATCCACCTGTGATGCCGGTTAATTGTCTGCTAGTTTTTGTATGTTATGTAACGTTTATGTTATTGCCAATCCATACAACTAACCCTTGTCATGTGTGTCTTAGGTTCACACACTCACTCAGTACTGGAGTAGTCACCCAGGAAGCACTAGATAACATGAGCAGGGGTCTAGCTAAGTATGATGGATGTTCTGGACCTTTGCAGCTGGGAGTACATGTTTGCATATGTATGGTCACGCATTTTGGCTGTGTCAAACCAGGGGGCCAACACAGTATAGGGGGTTGCATTACCTTTGGCCACTGTAGATGAGCGGGACCTAGGCGTCGTTGTATCTGCCGATCCTAATGTAGCTGACCATTATGGAAAGGTGACAGCAAAAGCTAGGGGGCTACTTGGGTGCATACAGAGAAGTATTGGTAGCAGATACACAGGAAAGTACTCTGCCTCTGTATATGTGATTGGTGCAAACTCATGTGGGCTACAGTGTGCAATTCTGTAGGCCGCAGCTTCAAAAGGCTGTGAACAGGATGGAGACAGTGCAGAGGACGGCTACTAAAATGATTGGTGGTCAGCAGTATGCAGCATATGGAGACAGACTGCTCAATCTTGATATGTAGACCTTAGAGGACAGGGGGAATAGAGGTGATATGGTTTAGACTTTGCAAGACCTCCATGGCATACATGTTCTGGGTGTGAGCCTCCTTCGAATGACATCACGTATTTTCGTGGGTACTTTGCTGACATATACTTTGAACATGTGATCAGTGGATCGGTGCTATAGTCTCACAGTGGAGGTGGTAGAGATGAGGACAGTAACTGCAGTACAATACGCATGTGCCACACACAGAGGATCTCTAGAGGTATAAATGGGACTGTTGTAATTTTTGCCATGGATGTACAGACTCCATAGGCCATGTGGTCCTTTTCTGTCATCATATGTCTATTTTTCTCAACTGCATAGTTGTGCTGTCATATGTTTCTGTCAGGATGTGTTCTGCATTTGTTTCTCACGTCTATACATGTGTCAATTTGGGTGAACATGAGCTCCTGCATTCACATGCAACATTTCTTTCTGCAGGTGATGCAGGATATGGGTGTCGCCCCTGGCTGCTGACCCCTGTGCGTCAGCCACGGACACGTGCAGAGCGGAGGTACAATGAGGCCCATGCCTCCAGCCGCTCTGTCATAGAGCGCACCTTTGGTGTGTTGAAGAGTCACTTCAGGTGTCTAGATAGGACAAGCGGGGCCTTACAATATAAGCCAATGACTGTGGCAGAGATAATCATAGCCTGTTGCATCCTGCACAACATTGCTCTCAGGCACGATATCCCTGCAGAGATTAATGAGGATCTGGAGGATGATCCAACGTGCCCCCCTGTACGTGCCAGTGGTGACACACGGGAGGGCACAGCGGTCAGGCGGAGGTTGATCGCAGAGATCTTCTCATGTACGTATTGCATATATTCCCACCTACATGTGTTGTTATATGTGTGTGATGGTTATAAAGGTTGATGTTTCTGTAAATATATCATTCGGATGCCACACTGCATTGACATTTAACAGACAATCCCAACGTCACATATCGGCATGAGTGTGAGACAAACAATGTGGGCAAGGCATAACAGCAGGTGGTGGTGGATTATGTGGGTGGGTGTTTCTACGCCTGTGGGAGGTTTTGGGGGTCACCTTCCCAGTTGGTGTCTGGTTGTGATAGCAGCTGCTGTGCAACCACAGTTAGTTGGTTTGATGCTATGGGTGCAGCACGGTGGCAGGCATATGGTGCGGTATTCACAGTGGGAGAGCAGACCATGTTTGGGGACAGTTGTCCAGCGGGGTGTGGGTATGTTGTACAATTTAGAGCTGCTTGTGTGGGTGTTATGCTCCTGTCAGCTGGATATGTGTGTCTGTTTCTTATGTGTGGCACCACATGTCATACATAGCACAATACACATGCTCAGTACTAGTTTTTCATGATGGTGTTAACTATCCTTGAGGGGTGTTCATGCAACTCCACAGTGTGACTGAATGTATAGGTCATCGCGTAGCCCTGACATGGATATGGTGAAGGATGGGGACCTGCACAGTGTCCAGCCAGGGGGAGTATCATTGCTACATTTTGTTGTTGGAGAATAGCCCTGCAGTGCACTGTTGCATATGTACACACACACAGAGGTGATCCGGCCAAGATCAGCAAGGTGTGGGTTACAGTAGGCAAGTTGAGCGCTGAATGTGTGGGTGGATTGTGTTTTATGGGTTTTTTCAGGGAGGACACGGCATATCTAGCTGATGCTATCTCAACATATGCCACATGCCTCAGCTACAGGCTGTGTATGTGTGTAGGGCAGGAGGGTACAGTCCACGACAACAAATACCTTGCGGACCCTAGCGAGGGAGGTTATGTCCACATACACACAGAGACTTAGGTGAGTTATTTTTTTTTAAGGTGCACATATAGGCTATCCATGCTTTGACATTCTCACTGTCACACAGTGGGATGACATGCAGCCATCATGGTCAGGTCACAAACAGACATGGGGGTGTGGTTTTGCTGACATGACGGAGACATTGCCATCTCTTTGTGCACATCATCAGCACACAGCTGACAATATTATTCAAGGTATGAGATGTACACACCAGGATATTCATTTGGCCAGTGGATACAGGAGGCGTGCCTGCATATTTCCATGTGTTACAGCAATTGACAGTGGGGTAACAGACAACATTGTGATACCAGTACACACGGAGAGGGGGCATTGGTGGCAATATGGGGGACCTGGGCTAATATTGCAACCTTGGGGTGAGACACAAACATGGTGGGAGCAGACACCTCTATTGACTAGTGTGTACAACAACAGAGAGGTAAGGGAGGGGACAGAGAGATTACAGACACCTGTAGTTTGCCTCCGACACCTCCGTGCTGCCTCTCACATGTGAGAGATCTGTACAGTGTGATAGTGAACAGTCAGTCAGTATGTGATGTTGTGGGGTCTGACAGCTGGGGACAGGAAGGTGCATTGTGTGTGTTGCACAGCTAGAACATGACATATGTTTGTTTTTCTTGTGTTTACCAATGCACAGGACATACTTCGTGAAGATGCTGTTGCTGTGGTGCATTGTCACGTGACTGTACATCAGCCAAAATGCTGTGGTCTGGGGTATGTGGATCTACACCTACATTGTCTGTGCCAGCAGGCAGGGGGAACACATGTCCTCAGTGATGTGTCATATTGTGCAGATGTTGTGGTTCACCTTTTTTCCTTACGCCTCCCTAACCCATATCTTGCTGTTGTCACACATATCCCCATGTGTTTGTGTCCAGTATGTCCTCTGCAACACTGTCTCTGGGACATGTACAACAGAGCTGCATGTGTGTGGAGGTCGTTTTGTTTTTGGTGGTGGCCTACGCTTGCACCCTACCCCAACATTGTACCATCAGCCAACAGCAGGGTATCACTGCATTTCACTGGGCCTTTATGTCTACAAATCTCCACTTGTGCACATACAAGCCATGTGTTACAGCTGGCATGCTGACCTTAGCATACTGTGTGGGTGTGTGTTTATGGGTTGGCTGTGTGATGATGCCATGTTCAGCCATAGTACATTATCATGTGCTGTGAGGGGTCTGTGCACCTGGGGGGTGGTGGTGACTGTGCTACCTCTACCGTAGTGCTGTTTACCTTGTGAACATTCTCAACATGTGTTGTGTGCCGTGAGCAGAACTGTGTCTTGTGTTTTGATGGACCACTGTTGACCAGCTTTTTTTTATCACAGATATCGGCTTAATGTGGACATGCATCAACAGTGGCTTGACATGGTGATTCTACACGTTTTGCTGACATTGTCTCCCTTCACTGTGACCTGATATGGCCGTTGAGTCTCTCAAGGGATCGATGACGTACACCTGATGCACACACAAGGTAGTTTGCACCTTTGTTATTTGGGGGATTACATCTGCCTTTACCTGTTGATGATTTACTGTTTGTCTCATGTTAATGTCATGTTGCCTCCCTGTTCACAGAAACAGATGCATATAGTGTGTAGCTGTGAGACACCTGTGTGACATGAGCATGGACATGACCATATCCATGTGACACCTGTGTCTGGGTTTACGATTCAAGATGTCACCAATATGCGGTGTGTTTTGTGTTGAGATCATGTCATGTTTGCCTTTGCATCCCTTTCTTCTGTCTTTCCTAAGGTGTGACTCTCTGCATTTTGTGCTGTTTTTGCAAGGCATCTAACAATACAATACTTATCCTCTCCTGACACAGGCCAGAGGACATACCGGACACATCTCTTACAGTGCATCTGGCGTCGCCATCACCCACCTGTTAGGGGACACAACACCATGGAACTTTTTGTGGAAAATTGTGCCATTGGATGTTTTACCTCTGCAAGTGGGATACATGCCTGGGATGGACAGTATTACTCTTGGACTGCTACTTTGCCCATGACAGACCTGTCCAACACACTGTTGCTGCCATGCTCTGGCTGGGAGTCCTGCTTATTGCAGGGGACACACATGAACTTTCAAGGACTGTGGCATATTGGGATGTGACACTTGACTATGCATGCCCAGGGTTGAAAGGACAGTTTTAACCTGACCTGTTGGATGGCACATACACTTTGCACTTTGGACGCTGTGTACTGATCCCCACGTGTGCAGCAGGGACTGACATTGTCACTGTATGTTGTACATTCCTCCCCAGTTGTGTTGTTGTTGTGTTTTGGCCATGTGTGTGACATGGCACACAGGATACGCTCATCTGTTTGTTCCAACACAAGCATACAGCCATGTTTGTGGCATAGAGGCAACGATGGAGCAGTCCTATTGTCTAGGTCCACCTGCTCTCCACCTCGACATGATACAGGTTTTGCCACAACAACGCTTTCATGCACACCACCATCCTGGATTGATGTTCGCAATGGCCAAGGGTGTTTACGTGCATGTGTGGCATCACTGTATCATGTTGGTATGTGGATGGTGCTTGTGCATCTGACTGACTATGTTTGTGAACCACAGCATGTGGACCTATGGCTTCTGTGTGGTTCACTGTAACATGTTTGCCCATCATTTCCATCTTCACATGCTGGTTCTTGTGTTTGTTTACTGTACAGACGTGACACTCTGCATTTATGTACACACCTTGCATTGCATGTCTGCACGGTCCTGTTTATCCCCTGCGGTAACGACACTCACATTGCCCCATTATATTTGGAGTGTGGCAGTGTGGGTGTCCGTTGTCCTCCTTCAATCGTGCATTCCATGTACCGTGCTATATGTGCCCAAACACTGTCTACCCAACAAACAGTGCAGGGGGACCTCCTTCATGGTGTTATCTCTGCAGATTTCTGCAGGTAGTTTAGTTTGTATTCTCTCTGTGTTCATGTGCCTCTGCTACCTGTTAGCATATGCTCATTGTGCTTTTGATGATTGTTTGGGTCTACATTGTTGCAGCTTTGATTCCTAGATCAGGCATTAGGTGAGAGCTGAAACATTACTTTCAGAATGTGTTTTTTAACATTAAAACATTGTGACAACATATGCTGTTTTCATTTGTGTGCCTCCTGTGTTGCCAGATGGATATGTTTTGAGGGACAGGTGATGTGTGTTGGGTCCTCATCATGCAGCGCCTACTGTCTACATGCACTCATATGTGCGTAACACATTTGAGGCATGCAGCAGCAGGTGGGGGGTGGGGGCCTGCTGCCCAGTGCATAGCATGCACCTGATGCACATTATATCTCCTGCCCTTCATTTGTGGTCAAGCTAGTGACCTTTCTGTAGGATGTGGGTTGCTGCCTTGCTAAATGTGTTTCCGTCTTTCACCAGGGATGCACTCACCTTGATATTATGATGGCAGTGTCTACACTATCTGTGATGAATAACCCAAATAAAGATATGTATTTGACATACATTTGTCTCTTTTGCTGCTTGATCATGGTGACAAACATGCAATGCAATGTGTGCCTTTGAATCAGTCCTGACTCCTTGTGACCCAGAGACTCCAGGGTTTTCTTGTCAATGTCACTGGATGTAGATTGTCAGGTCTTTCTTCCAAGGTAATGGAGGGTTACGTGACTTGCCCAAGGCCACATGGAGTGCTAGTGTGAATTGAGCCCTGGTTGCTTGGTGTCCAAGCCAGTTTTCTAACCACTAGGCTACTCCTCTACTCTTTGAGCACATTGACACTTGTATCTACTGATTTGCTGGTCATGTACATAGCCCACCTGTGCTCACATCCTTGTACGGTGGCAGCTGTGTATCTGCCAGCCATTTGCCACATCACTGGGTATTACAGATTCCCATACTCACCCTCCCTTTGGGGTATTTGTTTTGCATTGTGCTCAGTGTGCTGTTTGTGGGAGTGGTTAGAGGCATGTGTTATAACTCAGTAGTTTGCAGGTTTGATCCCCACATGTGGTTTATCTTTTTCTTTTCTGTTGTGCTAACTGGACCTTTAGGTACCAGCAGGTTCATCACCTCTACACACACCCTTCCCTCTCTTCACTGTACACCAAGGTGTGCCCTCTGTGCTGCCTAGCCATCAGATATTATCTGTTACATAGGTCTCTTTCTTTATGGTGTTTACATGGTAGTGCACCTGGGGGTTTTGTATTGGTGTGGTTCAGCTGGTGTGTGGTACACCTGTTTGCATGTTGAGTTCTCTCCTGTCCTATTCCAGATTGTTAACCAGCTCCACAGAGCATCCTCTGCTGCCCTTGGGGTTTAGTTTCTTTCCTTTTTTGCATGCTGTATCCATTGCATAACATTTCATTGTGTGTGTGCATGTGTCTCTGGTCACAATTACAGACTGGGATCTGATCTGTACACAGCAGATCTGCATGTGCATTTGGTCATGATTACTGTTGGGGGTTTGCCTGTCCTGACAGCCAGCAGGCGTCTTGTGTGATGCCCTGCACTATTTTTGTATGCAGCCTTTGCTAATGAACTCACATTGGTGGTGTGGCCTACCGGTTTGTGCATTGCCATTTGTGGTAGTGGTCGTAGGTGTGATTCCTCTCTGTTCTCTTTGATTTGTATGCTTGTCCTGCAGAAGTAGTTTTCATTCGTATGACAGTCATATCTGTGCAGATCTGTGCTGTGAGCACAATGTACCCTCATCAGAGGTGTGAACCATCCTTCTGTCCATCTTCTGTCTGCCAGCTGTGTGCCATCCTACCCTGATGTGCATGCTGCTACCCCACGTCCTGCACTCCTACACATTCCTGCATTGCAGCTCTCCCTGGTTGCCTCTCCTGTGTGTGCTCTGCATAGCACTGCTACTCCACTGTCATCCTGCTATTTCACCTATCCTGCCATTTCAGGCTCCTCTGCTGCACACATCTTCCCATCCTCTGTCACACACTGTCATTATAGCATGGTACATTACCATCATTCTGTGCATAGCTACAGCTGCCCCCGATATGTTTGTCCATTTTTCTAGCTGCCACATGGGCTGGAGCTGATTTGTGTGGTCCATCAGCTCTGATCTACATCCTTCTTTTACTTATGCATTGTCTTTCCTTTCTGCTCTGTGCAGTGTTTGGGTTACGTGTGTGTTTGGCACATACCTCTCTTGCCCTTCAAATTGGGGGACCTTACTGCTCTTGCCAAACGTTTTTGGGTTCACCTATACATCCTTGGGGCATCTTATGGCACACCTTCGATTCAGGCAGCTTATGGGGTGCCTACTATGGTGCCTTGGGAGTTGACAACCTTTCAACATGGCCTCTGGGGAACATTATAACTCGCCTTTGCTGACGTGGTTGTTTAGGATGTGCCTTCTGGTGCACCCTAAAAGGTGCATTAATTTATGGCACTAGGGTAGGGTTCTTTTTAGATGGCAGCACAGATTGCTGTACAGTTGCACGCAGAAAAAGGATGTACCTCAGCCAACCTTATTCATTAGGTACAATGGGGATTGGAACCCATGACCCCTGCACCATCAGTCAGTGTCTTAACCATTGTGCTACACTGCTGTTTCTCTTTGCATGTCAGCGCACCTACTTAGGATTTTCATGCGTTCAAATGCACAGTGCTGCCATCAAAAACAGTGCTCTGACCTTGCCGTGCCTCATAGGGCACCCTATATGGCGCCCTATCGGCCACCCTTTCAGCAACATTGTAGGGTGCTGTGGCGGACAGTGCACTTTAAAATGTGCCCTCTGGGGTACCTTATGGGGTGCCTTATGCGGCACCTTATGTTACAGTGCTTTGAGAGTGCGTTTGCTAGCAGCAGTAATTAAAATAAAATTAAAATGCCTCATAATGCTATATTGCACATAACAGGTAGTGCCTCAGCCAGCCTTATTCATTGGGCACAGTGGGGGATTGAACCCATGACCCCTGCACCATCAGTCAGTGTCTTAACCATTGTGCTACACTGCTGTTTCTCCTTGCATGTCAGCGCACCTACTTAGGATTTCCATGCGTTCAAATGCACAGTGCTGCCATCAAAAACAGTGCTCTGACCTTGCCGTGCCTCATAGGGCACCCTATATGGCGCCCTATCGGCCACCCTATCAGCAACATTGTCGGGTGCCGTGGCGGACAGTGCACTTTAAAATGTGCCCTCTGGGGTACCTTATGAGGCGCCTTATGCAGCACCTTATGTTACCATAGTTTGAGGGTGTGTTTGCTGGCAGCACTAATTAATATAAAAATAAAATGCCTCCTAAAGCAATATTCCCCATAATAGGCAATGCCTCAGCCAGCCTTATTCATTGGGCACAGTGGGGGATTGAACCCATAATCCCTGCACCATCAGTCAGTGTCTTAACCATTGTACTGTGGCTCTGTTCCTGTGCTTGCATATCAGCGCGCCTGCTTATGCTTCCCGTGCGCGTTTCTCATGCGCTTATGTGCAGGCCGCACATTAGGGCACAGCGCACATTAGCGCATGGTAATCCCGGTTTGCTTTTTAAAGACTGACACGCCCACTCCTTTTATGGCATCCCGCACACTAACGCGGCCCACACCTAACGGGGTTTTAGTAAACATACCCCTTAGTTTACTGAGGTCATGGCTTCATTACATGCCCTTTGAAAGTAGACTTACACGTCCATATATTTTATTAAAATAAGTATACAACTGATGTACCATGCCACTTTATAGGATAACTGCTTTCCACTCCTGAGTATTTGCAAGCCTTTAGAAATTAACTTAATGATCACGAGGTTTTTAGTTATGTCTACTTTGTTTTCGATCACGGATAGGATGACATTTTTCTGCAATGCAAATGATAATTTTAGAGCTTTTATATCTCATGGTCATATTTCACAATTTCACTCCCTTAGTTGGATTATAGCTAGCTCGTTCTTACTGAGCAATGACATTTTCGTGTTTGAAAAATAATAGAATGGAGACACAAGTGGGGTTGTAACCTTGTTCTTTATTATAATTTTTTGGCTTAAAAGTATGAGTAATATATAGTATTTTGTTCATGCTCTACGTCCCTTGTTTGATTACTAGATTCCCCTCCCCTTTCTCATGACGTTCGCTGGTTAAGCCACGCCCATTGGTTTTTGGTGCATTTTTTCAGCGTTTTTAAAGCCCTCCCAGGCTGTTATCTGGCTTTCTAATTTTGCACAGGATACTCCGCTGTGAAAATGGAAAGGCTTTCTGCTTTAATCCGACTCCCTCATAGGGTTTTTTTGTCATTTGTTCAGATGGGAGTTTTTTGTTCTTACAACATCAGAATGAGCGGTTAGTGATTTTGCAATAGTTCTCTTATTTAGATAAATCTGGCGAGATTAGCATAGTCTTCAAACCACACCATCTGACCTATTTTAGACAAGATAAGTTTACCAAAACGGCACATTTTAACATTATTGACAATTGTAGCTTCACACGGTTGGTTTACTTTGTATCGGAATGGATGCAAAACAATTCGGCATCAGAATGGTTTCAGTATAGATGTTCTCTTAATAATTTCTTTAGAATACAAACATCCTCCAATATGAATTCTTCCTTTTATTGGCATAACAATATAAGCATCCTCTAAGAACATTTTTTCACCATAATTTTTCTTATCATCTTTCACCTAGTACAGAGCGTGTTTTAGGATACATACTGTCGTCACCCTAGCCCGGGCCAAAGGCCTAAAGGCGCAAGGCTGCCAATGTTAGTTCTTAAATAAAGAATTATACTATTCTTGTCCACAGCTTGGACTTCTGGGACTTGTAGTTGTTTCTCCTTATCTAAAGACAGTAGTGTGAAACCAATGGTTTTTAAAGGCAAACAAGAAATTTATTTATCTTCCCCAAAGCACTAAGGCTCAACACAAACATTAGGATTCTTCTCCAAGCAATAACATCAGGAAATTATACACAAACTAGAACTGAAACTGCTTCATAAGCCTTTTAACATGGGTAGCTGTTTTCATCAAACGTTCAGCAAACAAAACATAGCTTCTTCCTTCAAGCCAAACAAAGTGTCCATTTCTATCTTCTGCTTCTTTAGTAATTCAAATACAAGTTATGCATGTATTCTTTTCTTTAGAAGCGGTTCCTAGCACTAACACAGATAGGTTAACTCACCCTGTTTCTTCAGTGCTTTCTTGGTTAAAGACTTTTTATCAGAAAGCTTTCAATCTGCCTACTGGCACAATGAACAGTCCATTGCTAATTCCTCAGTTATAGAATCCTGCTCAGGACAGTCTACCTGCATCTCTTCCTGCTCTTCAGCATGTACGTCTGACTCTGAGCTTTCCTGAAGTGTTTCTGGCTTAATGCTTTGAAAAGCTCCTGGACTTCTCTCCACAGGTGCTCTCCACAATAAGGAATGTTTGTACCTGGAATGTGAGGATTCCTTCTCTGGATCAACTGCCTCAGTTCTTCTAACTTGTTCAGCCCTGGTTCTTTCCACCCAGCTGGGTTCTGGTCACTTCTAGCTGTGAGTTTGTCCACCCACCTTTTGGCAGCTTGAACTCTTTGAGCTGGACCACGAACCGTTTGAACTGCAGCCTGACCCTCGTCAGCAATTCTCCTAGCCACACCTCAGCTGGCTTCAGGACTAACAGCACTCCTCCTGCAAGCCTGGCTTTGTTTATGGCTGCTACTTTCACTGCTGAGCTCCTCACCGAAATCTTCACTGTTCCCCTCCCCGGTGATTTCCTTTCTGCTCCCCGGTGCTGGCTCCTTTCCTTTTCCTCCCCTGGGTTTATAAGGCTGTTTCTTAACTAGCGTACACTGCTTCCTACTCAGGTGTTTTTCATTACTCCCCAAGCCTGCACTTAGGTTAGCAGAGCTTGGGTGTGGCCTGACTTCAGTGACTGCGTGTTTTCTTCCTTTACCTGCACTCTGAAAGCTGTGAATTCCCTGCCTGTCTCTCTCCTTAAAGGTATATTTACAATTTCCCTCTATTTCCATGGGCTCAGCAGAGCTCTCTTCATCACAATACTGTTTCTTTACACATTCATATATAGAGTCCACATCAGTTTATAACTCAAATTCGGATTTTACTGGTTTTAAAACAGATAGAATGTACCCTGCCTCTTCTTTTTACTTGTAGCAACATTATCATTTTATAGTTTTGTTTTATTGTATATATCTGTGGTTTAGCTTTTAAATTATTTTTTATTAGCCTAACATCAGCAAGAATAAAGCACGCGATTACTCTACACGTGCAACGCACCTATGGTGCATAACTGTAAGTAGGATACAATGTATATGTGGTCCAGGATTAATGATCAATTTAGTCTTTTCGCTTAATATCCTCACAATTGAAGGTGACTTCACACTGCCCTGCATCTATTTAAGTTAACACAATGTCTATTTAAGTTAACATAATGTAATAGTGACTTTATATATATATGTATATTTAATTATTTAAGTATTATTTATTATATATTGATTTTATTTCCTAGCTGTTTTTATGATTTATATTTTAATGTTTTTTTCTAATTATGTTTTATTTATTTATTTGTAAGTTATAATTTTCCCCTGAGGAAGGCGTTTGCCGAAACGCGTTGGGGTATATCAATAAAGCACCTTGTGATCATCGCTCGCTGTTGCCCTTTGTGTGTTCCTGGTTGAATCAGCAAGAGCGGTTCTGCTCTTCCTTGTGCCTGACTTAGTCTTATTTCTCCTCCTGCAGATGGGCAATGGTTAGCTAGAAACATATTCCATAACTCTTCTCAGTGCAGAGTGAATCAGTGACTTCTGGTTGCTAATCAGTGATTTATCACTTTGTCTAATTGTAATTTTGTGCCGCAACAATTTGCTATCTCATGTTTCTAATTATGCATCCTTAGCTATATGTCTGTATATTTTTCTACCTCGCTGTCCATAATAAATATAATATATATATATACAGACGAGACTTCCTCCGTGGCTCATTACCAGCACACTCATAGAACTTCGGGTTGGGTATTAGTAGTTAATTTCCCCTGGACATAACTGAGAGCCTAACTTATCTTTGTGTGTCACTAATAATCCCTACATCATGGGGGCTCGTCCAGGATGAGTATCTCTGAATGAGCTACATCTCTCAGAATTTGTGTAGTAATTCTGAATTGCTTTATTATTGTCAAAACAGCTGTTTATGCTGAGATTTGTAGCTAGAGAATTATTGTCGGTGGGACAGGTTTGGAACCCACATTACGAGATCTGTGAATGATTTATGTCTTACAGAATTAGAGCAATTCTTCGGCAGCTATTCCTGTGTTTGTTCTTACAGACAGAGTCTCAGCTATTGATTAACGATGGCTCACGCAGCAGTCATGACTGATAAGAATGCTCTAGCACTGCAGAAACTTGCAGTCGCATGATAAAATTGCGGACCACATTGAAAAGATTTCTAAGTGTCTTAAAACAGATACGCAAGAGCTTGATAGTGCTGATGGATTTTTCAGCGAGTTTTTAAACCGGTTAATTGCTCACAAGGCTAAATTAACCATGGATATAGTTGCGGAACATGCATGTGTCCTGCATATCTTTAAGAATAAATTACAGGAGGCGTTATTTCACATGCGAGACAGATCTGAACTGCTTCAGGCTGATCTACTGACAGCCCAGAGCCAGTTACAGACTGTTACAGCCAAAGCAGGGAAACCTGAGCAGGAGAACTCTGATTTACGGCACCAAGTCACCAAGATTCAGGCTGAGGCAAAGGGGGGGGGGCCATTAATAACCCGTTTTCCCCAAGTACCCATAACCTGTGGTGTCTGCAATGCCAGGACTTGGTGGATCAGGTTTCTGCTGTCAGGAAGCGGAATGCTGAAGATCAGAGAGAAATGGAATTCCTAACAGTTTGTAGAACTGAGTTGACAGAGGAAAACATGAAATTTCAGAATGAGGTGGCTTTATACAAGCAGAGGGAGAGTGCTCTAAATGCCCAGTTAAATGCAACAGAGACTGCTCTAAATGCGGCGAGACAGAAAACTGCTAGACTCCAGATGGAGCTAGCTGCCGCACGGCGTGAATGTGAACAGGAGACACAGAGTAAATCAAGACATTCAAAGCTTGAGAAATGATTGCTTTCAGTTGGCTTATGAGTTTAACTTGCAGAATGATAAGCCAGAGGACAGACACCATTTGGTCTCTCCATGTTTGTCACCATTCTTGGGATATTCCCGAGTGGTATTTGACGGCTGTCCGCCAGTGGAAAACCTGCCCAGTGTAGAAAGGCAGCTTTTGCAGGACAAAATTAGTTTTCTCCCATCAGCGCTTGAGCGAAGGACAGAAACAGGGTGGAAAGAGACACCCTACTCTTGACCCCTCCCCGTAGATGGAGAGGTCAGGGGAGGGTGGGAAGTTCCCCTAATGACAGAAGATTGTACCAATGTCGGCCACCAGAGGGAGCTAAAGGCAAACAAAATCCTCCACGCTCCGGGGTCCTGCAAGAGGAAAAAGATAGAAATGTTCTTACTTCTGTGGGCCAACTGCAGATTATTAAATCTTTGCGTAATATGGTCACACCTTTTGAGAAAAACGGTCATGCAACCATAAATGAACATTTAGCTGCAGTCAAGGAAGCCTTTGAGGCTCTGGGAATTACCAGGGGGGAAGACATGGGTCGGTATCTGCCATGGTCCTTTGATGTACCGTGTCAGCAGTTTGTCCGGACCATGGCAGAAGGTGAAAAGAGTAATCTCGTCACCTTTGAAAAGGCACTAAAGAAACATTATGGGCCATATCCTGATGCTATCGTTGCAAAACAGGCAGCATATAGTATGCATGACTTGTGGGGAAGACAAATCACCCCGAGACTTTGCCTATAGACTTAGGCAGACCTTCTTTCAGGGTGATCCTCCCTGGGAAATGTTTGATCACCATCAGGAGTTTCGTGATCTCTTCTGTCAGTCGCTCCTTCCGTCCACTAAGGCTTATCTGGCTGACAAGCGTCACAAACCTCTGTCACACTTGGTAGAACACGCTGAGTGGATTTTTGAAGCTTTTGCTAGCACTAGGGCTAGCAATGGCAGCAAAATAAAGGCTTCAAGCAAAGCTAAGGAACCAAAACAGTGTTACTGCTATAAAATCTACCCTTTCTTTGGAAAGTAACTCTTCTCCTTCTGCTTCACAGAATCCTCCCAGGTCACCCCAGAATAACCAGTCATCTGGGTCTAAGCAGCACTCTGGGAACCAGCGTTTCACTCAGCAGAACAGGAAATGGAAAAGGAAGCCAGGGTTTAACAAGTTCCAGGAGCTGGAAAAGAAAATAAGCGAGTTCGCAGATATGATGAAGGCTACCACTGCAAGTGCCGTTGAGTCGGAGTCGACTCATGGTGACCCTCTGGATAGTTTTCCTAAATTGTGTTCGGTCTTCAGTCCACTGCATTCAGCTCCTCAAATGAGGCTTCTGCCAATTGCGGGCCACCTAAGCCACAGGCAAAGCCCAGTGGGCCCAAGAACAGTCCTAGGCCTCATAAGCCAGAGGAGGAACTGGTTGACTCCTCTTCCCCTTCTAATGAGACTGAATGACTAACCGACTTTGTTTCTGTCCCACAGGTCACTATTACACAGGTGCAGCCAGTTCAGATATCCAGACCAGCTGGAGAGACCACCTCATTGACACAGAGTGACAGTCCCGCAGTGGACAGCGAGGGTCTAGCCTTCGACACCATCAGGAAGCACAAGTATTTTCTGGATAAACTCAAGCCAAAAGGACAGAGGTACACAGTTCCTGTTAAAATTCAGCAGACATTTCTCTGTGAGGGCCTGATAGATTCAGCCTCTGAGGCTACCCTGATTACCTCGAGTCTCTTCGATAGGCTCACTGCTTCCTTGGGGGGTCAGAGGACCCTACACATCACACCCAGTGATTTGTCACTCACAGCTTATGGGGATCAGTCCATCGAGTCGATGGGCCAGGTCTGGCTTACCCTCCAAATTGGAAAGTTATAGGTGAAACATCCTGTCATCATTACTAAGTTCCCTGGGGAAGAACTCATGATTGGCAATGAGCTCCTGGAAAGGTTATGCCCCATACTGGACTACGTTCAGGAAGTGATCTGGACACAGGTCACAAACCCCAAACCTTATGCTAAGGTAAAATATGACAGCAGGGTTAGTGGTCCTTGTTCTGTGGAACGAAAGGACATGCCCATCAGGATTAATTTCCAGAGGTCTGCAGACCCCCATATCCTACAGTTCAAGTATGAATTATCTGCATTAATGTTCGACATATATATGCAACCAATTTGTACCCTAATCCTCTCCTTCAACATCCAGTGCCTAGTCTACGCAGACGACGTCCTAATCTACTCACCATTCCTGATTGATCAACCTGACTTTTCACCTATATCAAGCTGCTTCGAAGCTGTATCACAATGGCTTACAACACAAAATTTAAGGATCAACCATAGTAAAACAGAAGTCTTATTCCTCACCAAGAACCAGATGTTCTCCCCAGCCCCCACATTAAAAGTAAACAATATTGAGTTGACAGCAAAATCAACTATCCGCTATCTCGGCATCACGCTTGACCAACGACTCGACATGTTTACACATGTGAAGAACATCACGAAAGCAATTTACCGTAAGGTCCGGATACTACGTCACCTGCGCCCCCTATTGAACTTTAATGACTACCAAACTATCTTCCAAGCCTTGGTGCTCCCACATCTAGACTTTGCAAATATTATCCTTCATGGCCTCCCTCAGTCAACACTAGGACCTCTTCGCCTTTCAATGAATGCTGCAGCAAGGGTACTTGCAGGTACATCAAGAGCTAAACATATAACCCCAGTCATGATGGATCTCCACTGGCTTCCACTTCAGGCTAGAATCCAGTATAAGTCCCTAGTACTAACATTCAAAGCCCTAAGGAACCAGATCACCTCACCCATCAGCAAACTCATTCAAAGACGGCCGTTCAACAGGATCAGGAGATCTAATCAAGCAAACACTCTAGAGATCCCCAACATTCTAACTAAGTGCAAAAAGGCTACTGCCAATAGAGCCTTCTCCCTATTTGCACCCATGACCTGGAATGCCCTCCCCACTGAGCTCCGTTCCACCCCAGACCTATTGTCATTTAGAAAAGCCCTCAAACAACACCTTTTCCTCATCCATTACCCAGAATCCAATCCCAGAAACAACCACCCATCCTCACATCCTACACCCTACTCCACCCCACCCAAAATCCAACACCATAAAGAAAATGACTAGCTCTACCACCATATCCCCTCTCTTATTTATTATTGGTACTGATCACACATCTTATTGATTAAACCTCTTATAAATATGTTGAAACCAAGCTATACTATATGTATAATTTCTCACCATACTATATGTATAATTTCTCACCATACTCCATGAATAATTACTCTGTAATTAGTTACCCCTGTTACCTCCAGGTTATCTCGTCCATGTTCAATGTAAAAACTCAATTGTCGTGTGACATTGCAGTATGTATTTTTTGTTCAATTGTAAACCGCACTGATTTTAATAGCGCGGTATATAAGAGAAGTAAATAAATAAAATAAATAAATAAAATGAAGGGGCTGGAGATGAGGGTCAGGGAAGTAACGATGTGGATGCTATCGAAGCGGGTTCAGTAGCAAACATTGTCCTTGATCCTGACTGCCTGCAGATATTCCTGAAGGAACCCCCGGTCCAGCAGGACCAGGGGGAGGAACCATTGGAAGTTTGTGAGGTACAAACCCCTCTTTCAGCCAATGCCTGCCTAGGCCACCCTAGGAGACTGACAGATATATTCTCTGCTGGGAAAGCTCCCTTTATATATGTGCAGGTGGGCATGCCACAGAAATAAAAGGTCTATCTATTACCTCCCTGTGACCACTCCCTCATCAGTGAGACTCTTTTCTGTTGGCTCAAACAACAGACCACCCTTGATTGGGTGATTGGAGCGAAGACTTTGTTCCAAGTGCTTGGGGAAGGCCTCAAGACATTAGTGGGCTACTGCAATCTCCCCTTGCAAATTGTGGTTAAAGGTTTTCGGCACGCCTTCTCCATCATTAGAGGACTTGAGTTGCCCCTCTACATAAGCTCAGATTGCCTTCTTAGACTAGGAACCTATGTGGATTTAGTGAACAACATCCTCTGGAGTAGGGTGGAAGGAGAGCCAGTGGAGTTCTCTGGTGCCCACCCATCACTGCGGGCTGGTCAGACAATTCCTCAAGTTTGTGAAGTGGTCAGTGCAGAAGACATCCAAATACATGGGAGGGTACAGGATTGTCCCTTGCAGACATAGGTGACCCGAGGACAAGTGGTCTCAGACAACCTGGTCTTCTTCAGTCCTAACTCTTGCTTTGAGGAGCTGGGCCTAGCCATGGGTCCCATACACTGCATGGAGGCCACAGCTCCTTCACTGCACTTATTGCTCACCAATCTAAACCCAGATCGCATTCACTTTGTGAAAAGCAAACCCCTGGGATTCCTAGTGGGAGAATCATTCCCAAGTGTGGAATTGAGTCTCCAGATTATTGGGGAAGCCCCTGTTTCCTGGAACCTCTGTGAAGGGGGGGGGGGGACTCCTAGGTGTGTAAGATCTTCACCCCGAGGCCTCCTCACCTTACAGTTTGTCTGGCCACATAGTGCTGTGACCTCTCAAGTGGACCTAGAATCTGACCATCTGATTTTGTCAAGTAAACTCAAAAAGGCTGTTAGTTCCCTCACTCACCAGGGGGGGCTGGGGGAAAACCCCATGCTGTCCAAGCCATCGAGGTCTCCTCTTTCCAAGATGAGATTGAGGAGAAGGTTGAAATACCCCTGAAGAAACCTGTTCTGGGATTTGACAAAATGGTTGCGGGAAAACTTGCTGAAGCAGATGCCTGCACTGATGAGTCAGAAAGGGCCCAATTAAAAGAACTGCTGTATCAACATAAGGACCTTTTTGCCACTGACACCTATGACTGTGGTCTCACTGACCTACATGTCACCCGTATTCCTACGGATCTAAACAGGAAACCTGTCTTTGTAAGACAGTATAAAATCTTATTGGCCTCCTATGAATCTGTCGAGGAACTCAGTGATTCCCTAGAACAGAAAGGAATTATATGCCAGTGAGTGGAATCCGACCAGGGTTTCCACTTCCTGGGACAAATAATCAAGCATCTGTGGAAGTTGCTGGGAGTCAGGGCCGGCCCGTCCATTGAGCGAGAATGTTTTTTGCACAGGGCCCCGCGTTTCAGGGGGCCCCGCGCAAAAAACATTCTGATCCAAAAGTAAAATGAAAAAAAAAATAAAAAAAAGCTGTCTGCTGCCACTTCCGGGGCTGCTGCGGCAGAATCGAGTGTGCCGCGGGGCCCCCCCTGCCCAGCAGAGCCTGCCCTCCCCTGTATCCACCTCTCTCTTTCAGCTGCAGTCAGTCACACGCGCCGGCTTTCCGTGCGCGGGGGGGGTTTCTCCCTCGCTGCTCTGCTAAGCCCGCGGGGGCTGATGGGAAGTTCCCATCAGCCCCCGCGGGCTTAACAGAGCCGCGAAAGGGAAACTAGTCCCTTCGCGCTCTGAAAGCCGGCGCGTGTGACTGACTGCAGCTGAAAGAGAGAGGTGGATACAGGGGAGGGCAGGCTCTGCTGGGCAGGGGGGGCCCCGCGGCACACTCGATTCTGCTGCGGCAGCCCCGGAAGCGGCAGCAGACAGCTTTTTTTATATTAAATTTTTCCTGGGCTGGCTGGGGGGGGGGGTTAGGAGTGGTGATGGGCACTGGGCTGGGGGGGGTTAGGAGAGTTGATGGGCACTGGGCAGGCTGGGGGGGGTAGGAGGGGGGAAGGGCGCTGGGCTGGGGGGGTTAGGAGTGGTGATGGGCACTGGGCTGGCTGGGGGGTTAGGAGTGGTGATGGGCACTGGGCTGGGGGGGTTAGGAGTGGTGATGGGCACTGGGCTGGCTGGGGGGGGGTTAGGAGTGGTGATGGGCACTGGGCTGGGGGGGTTAGGAGTGGTGATGGGCTATGGGGGGGCTTAAACTAAAAATTGGGTGATGGGGGATTAGGACTGGAAATGGGCTGATGGGGGGTTAGGACTGGTAATGGGCTATGGGGGGGCTTAAACTAAAAATTGGGTGATGGGAGATTAGGACTGGGAGTGGGCTGATGGGGAGGTTAGGACTGGTAATGGGCTATGGGGGGGGCTTAAACTGAAAATTGGGTGATGGGGGATTAGGACTGGATATGGGCTGGTGGGATTAGGACTGGGAGTGGGCTATGGGGGGCTAGGACTGGTAATGGGTTGGGGGGGTTGCTAGGACTGGAAATGGGCTGAGTGGAAGGGGGCTTGAACTGCAAATAGCTGTTGGGGATGGGGCTTGGAAAGGAAATGGGCTGAGGGGAAGTTGGGGGATTGAACTGCAAATAGCTGATGGGGACAGGGCTTGGAATGGAAATGGGCTGAGGGGAAGTGGGGGGCTTGAACTGCAAATAGCTGATGGGGAGGGGGACTTGGAATGGAAATGGGCTGAGTGGAAGGGGGCTTGAACTGCAAATAGCTGATGGGAAGGGGGGCTTGGAATGGGCTCTTAGGGGAGGGAGCTAGGACAGGAAATGGGCTGATGGAGGGGCTAGGATAGGTCTGGGAATTGGGTGTTGGGGGGAGCTAAGATTGGAAATGGGCTGTGGTGGGGGCTTGGATTGAAATGGACTCATGGAGGGGCTAGAACTGGAAGTAGGCTCATGGGGGGCTTGGATTAGAAATGGGCTGAGTGGAGGGGAGCTAGGATTTAACATGGGCTGATGGTGGGGCTAGGAAAGGACTAGAAATGGGCTGATGGGAGGCTGGTATTGGAAATGAGCTGATTAAGGGACTCGGATAGGACTGGAAATGGATGGGGGAGCTAGGACTGGAAATGGACTGATGGGGGGCCAGGACTGGAAATGGGCTGATGTGGGGACTAGAAGGGAGCGGATACTGGGTGGGGCTGGAACTAAAATGGAGCTGATGTTGGGGGAGATTAGAAGGGGATGGGGCTGGGAGAATGAAATGGAGAGGGGAAAAATATTTTGTGTGGGAGGGAAGAAAAATGTACAATTGGCCGGGTATTCAGGATGGAGGGGTAAAATTTGAGTGGATGAAATAGGAATGAGGAAAGAGCAAAAGGAGAAAGATTATTATGTTAAAGCAGATGTAGAGAGAGAATGGAAAAAACTAGAAGAGAAGAAAGGACAAATGGACAGCAGACGGTGGAGAGATAGCAGAAGACACAAATAAACCAGAAGAAAGTGGCTGGAACAATTGCAACTGAAAAAAAATGCACAAAAGGTACAAAGATATCTCTTTATTTTGAATTTATTAACTGGAATATATCAGCTCTGGGAAATGTGCATCATTAATGTCTGTGCTTTGTTTAGTACAAGAGGAAATTAATTTATAGTTTTATTTCTACATTGTTGTTGTACATTCGAAGTTTGGCTTTTAGGGTTCCCAGTTTAATTATTGTCTTCCTGTTTTTAAATTGTGATTCCTTGTTTGGTGATGGTCTATGTTCTGCATGTGTAACTGAGCTGAGGTATTCTATTTATGTAATTCCTATTTGACATTGTCACTTGTTCTCTTTCCCCAGTAGGTCATGTATTGTTATTCTCTGAAATGTATTGGTTTAATATTTGCAGTGTTGCCTTTTGTTAGGTAGTGTATGGTGCTTTATGAGTCCTGGTAGTGCTGTTAGGATACGGTGGGTTTGCTATGGGTTCTAAATGGGCAGTGTTTGTAGTAGTTCCTAATGTGCCTGGCGGTTGGCACTGGATTATAGTAATGTAGAAATCTTTGTCTTTCTTTATCCATACACTCATGAAGAGGCATGTTTACTAAAAGTTAGTGTATGGTAACATTATGCAAATATTTATGCAAATGAGGTCCCTTATGCAAATGAGGCCCTGCACCGAGTCTCCGCACATGGCCCCGCACCCCCCTTGGGCCGCCCCTGCTGGGAGTGAGAGCCAAAGTCCACATTGCTTATCGACCGCAATCCTCTGGACAGGTGGAAAGAGCAAACAAAACTATCATCAGTATCTTGAAGAAATATGTCTCTTCCTCTGGGAAGGACTGGGACATCAAGCTGCTCTTGGTCCTGATGACTATCAGAGCCACTTGTCACCATGCTACTGTTGTATCCCTTTTTGAGATGATGATAGGTAGGGACATGGTTTTACCCCTTCATCTTCTTTACAGGACCAATGACATGAACCTCGCGTCTGCTACAACTGCATATGAATATGTTGCCCACTTAAGACAACACTTGCTAAGTGCCTTTGCCTTTGCCCAAAAGAATTTGGACACTGCTGCTAGGGGTAGGAACGTCTACTATGAATTGAAGACTATCTCTAAAGAATACCAGATTGACAATAAGGTATTCTACTTCAATTTATTAAGAATAAGGTCAAAGACTGTAAATTTCTACCTAGCTGGAATGGTCCATTTCCTATTGTGGATAAAGCCTCTCCTGTTGCTTATCAAATCCAAATGAAGACAGGTACTGAGAGTGAAGGCTCCCTTAAATGAGTCCACATTAATCAGCTTAGACTGTGTCATCCCAGTAAGCTCCTTCCTGAAGAACCTGTCGATGAAGTGAGTGATACTAACCTTGAGACAAGATAGCCTGTTTGTTCTATTTTACAGATGGAGAACCGAACTTTGAAGGTCCTGTTCCTGATTTTGATGTTAGCGGGATCCGAAGTTGCCAGATTGATTAAGCCTGGCCTGCCTTCTGGCGTCGTGCTGCAGGATACACCTGGTTTCCTGATCACACAGTCCCAGACTGTCACACAGAAAGTCTTTGTGGCACTGGATCCCTGACATGTTTTACAGAAACATTTTAATATTTTTGTTCCACGCACAACTAATACACAACAGTGGTTCAAAACTCACATGGACTATGCCACTGCAAATGTGCAGAACATTTTGAGTCAGTTGGAAAAAATTATGATCCAACATATACGACCAGAAAACACTAGACAGAAAAGGTTCATAGGACTTGGTGTTGGTGTACTGTTCACCGCTCTGGGCTCCTTATTTGCTTCTTCTATGTCTATTGCTAATGCTGTATCTATTAGTAAACTCCAGGGTAATATCCAAGAGTTAAGAGCTGATGTGAATGAGTCTGGGTTTGGATATCTTTCATAACAAAGTCAATTAAAAACCCATGGTAAAACCATACATGATACCGTCACTATAGTTAATCTTCATTCTAAGCAGATTGCTCTGAACACAGCAGAATTGTCTATGCTTAAAGATCTTTTGAACGATGAGTATACTTTCATGCAACCAATACGTGATCTTACTTATGATTTGTTTAGAGAACTAGACAATAGCATCAGTAACTTGATACTAGGACAGACTCTTTCATATCTGGTACCCACAGACCTTATTAGAGAAGCCTTTGCTAAAATTACCAGAAATCATATTGAGCCACTCCAGATCCAGATTGCTTTCCACATGGGAACTGCTATCCCCTTGTATGTAGATGTACATAATATGGAACTTGCCTTTTTATTGAACTTGCTTTTTGTAATCTTCCGAATATGTAATCTTCTGGTCTAGTCTCCGCTTGGTCCTGGGTTCATTTCACTTCACAGACGCAGGAGGGTTTGTAATAAGACAAGCAAACAGGTGTGGCTTGGAGAAAGGTTTTTATGTAAAAATAGGCTTAATACATAGGTTTTTAACAGAGGTATATAGTGATTGTTGCAGAGCTGTTTCAATGTGCATCAATGAATCTGTGTGTGCATGTGCATGTGAGAGAGAGAGAGAACATGTGGGTCAGGGCCTCATGGTAGGCCAGAACATGTGGATCAGAGCCTCATGGTAGTGTCCAAACCTGTCCGATGAAGGAGAGAGAGAGAGAGACAGGAAGTGTGTCTGTCCTTTATAGTGGACTGAATCCTTTCCAGCACTTCCCCTTGAGCTCTGCTAGCCACTCCCTTTAAGGTCTGCTATTCTTGATTTAGCAAGGAGGGGCTGCAGACAGGTCCTAGAGACTGACATCACCAGGGGGTCAGAGTTTAACTTTGTAGACTGAATTCACCAGAGTCCACAGCTGCATGGACTGTATGCTGACACTTTTCATTGTACCTGACAATGTGTACCAGTTAAAACAACTGATTAATGTTGGTACCTGGTCTGAGGATGTTTATCTGCGTGTCGACACTCCTGGGTACCTCGCTTACCACTATGATGATCCACAACAATATCTTGTACCTAATTTATGCATGTGCCAACGTTCTAAAGATATTCATTGGTTGTGCCCAGATAAACCTTTCCTGAAGGACACTTCTGTAGCTCTTTGTGGGTTGTCTACTGAAAATGTGAAAGAGCAATGTAAAGTTACCATGTCCAAGTACAATGAGTTTTTGGAGACAAAAGTTGCTGTTGTAAATAATGTTTGGCTGGTTAGTACCCCTCTGAGTGAACTCATGGTCACCATGAATAAACATGACATCAATAATAGAGTTCCTCTACCCTGCAATGTTTGCTTGATTGATGTTCCCAAGAACTCCATTGTTAATGTTGGTGGAGTTTCCCTGTTTTATCTATTTATTTATTTTATTTTTATTTATTTAACAGTATTTCTAAACCGCCTTATCTTAATAATCAAGGTGGTATCACAGCAAGCAATCAGGTAAAGTGTGTGTGTTGTACATGCAGTGAGGATAAAACTTAGTTGTGTGAGGGATGTGTTGGGTGCTTGATTTGTTTGAGCTATATACAGGGTGGGCTATTTACAGTGGTGCTAGAATCATATTTATATATATTCAGTTGTTTGGGAGGATTGGAGTGCTGTTATCCATTCTCTTAGGTTATGTGATGTGACCATAGTGCTCTATGAACAGCATGGTTTTCAGTTGTTTTCTGAAGTCTTTGAGGTCTGGAGTTGCCCTTAGATCGTCCGGTAGATTGTTCCATATTGTTGGAGCAGCCATGGAGAGAGCTCTGTCTGTTGTGTCCTTGCGTGTGTGCTTGTACTCATTTGGGGTGCTGACTCGGTTGCGTGTTTGACTTCTTCTGGGACGTGCGCTGGTTTCCGGTTGTATGAGCAGGTGGAGGCTGTTGGCTGATGTGTGTTCTTTTATCTTAAATAGGTTTATGATAGTCTTGTATCTGATGCGAGCAATGATTGGGAGCCAGTGTAAGTCCTTTAGTGTAGGTGTGATGTGCTCCTGCCTTGCGGCTCCGGATATGATTCGAGCTGCAGTGTTTTGTGCCAGCTGTAGTGGTTTGAGAGCTTGTTTTGGTAGTCCGAGGTATATCGGATTGCAGAAGTCCAGTATTGGGGTTATCAGTGCTTGACAGACTGTACGGAAGTGTTCTGGAGCGAGGAGTGGTTTCAGTCTCCTGATGATTCGCATCCTGTAATATGCTTTTTGGATTGTTTTGTCTATGTGTGGTTTGAGGTTGAGTTTACTGTCCAGAGTAACCCCAAGGTATCTCACCTCCGATCTTATCGGTATCGTGGTGCTTTGTATCTTTATGTTTGGTGGGTGTGTGAAGCTTTGGTTTCGAGTGATGATTAAAGCTTCAGTCTTGTTGTAGTTTATAGCTAGATTGTTGTTTTGGCACCACTTCGCCATTTAGGTAAGGCAGTCTGCTATCTTAGAGAAGTCCGGGTTTTCGATTGATATTGGGGAGTATACCATTATATCGTCTGCGTATATTGTGTATTGGATGTTGTTCTCTTTCATAATGTTGCATATTGGTTGGATGTAGATGTTAAAAAGGAGTGCTGAGAGTGCGGATCCTTGTGGTACTCCTTGTTGGACGTTTATGGGCCGGGAGGTGTCCTGTCCCACCTTGACCTGTAGCTGTCTTTCTGTTAGGTACGAGTGGAACCATTTTAGAGTGGTACCGTGTATAAACTTGTACTTCAGTCTCTCCAGGAGTATATTGTGATCAACTGTGTCGAACGCTGAGGAGATGTCGATGAAGATCATTATAATTCCATTCCTGATGTCGTCAATTATTCTTATGATGCTGTCGAAGAGGTAGATCAGGAGAGTTTCGACTCCATGGTTGGGACGAAATCCGTGTTGGTTGTCGTCGAGAGTTCCGTGTTCGTCAATGTGTTCCTGAAGTTGTAGTTGAACCGTCTTTTCGATTATTTTTGCGAGGAAGGGTATGCTGGAGATTGGTCGGTATGCTGCTGGGTCCTTTTTGTCGAGAGAAGTTTTCTTTGTGATTGGTCTTACTGAGGCAAGCTTTAATTGCTGTGGCATGAGTCCTTGAGTGAGTGAGTTGTGTACCATTTTATGAATGTTTGGTATGAGGCTTGCTTTGGTGGCTTTGACCCATGACACTGGGCAAGGGTCTGTAGGAGCAGTGCTTGTGTTGATTGTGGAGATGATGTCTGATATCTGCTCTTTTGAGGGTGAGTGGAATGTGCCCCAGGTTTTGGGGTGGACGTTCGTTCTGTTGGTTCTACTGGGTGTTGAGCGCTCTGTGGAGTGAAATTTGTCTTTGATGTGGTCGGCGAATATCTGTGGATCCACTTGTATTTCTCTTTCTGCTGCTTGCTCTTTTGTCAGGGTTTTTACTATTTCGAAAAGTTCTCTGGGTTTGTTGATGGAAGAATTTATCAGGTTTGTGTGGAATTCTCTCTTTGATTGGTTGATGTGTTCATTGTATTGTTTTTGCTTTGTTAGGTAAAGATGTTGGTCGGAAGTAGTTTTGTTTTTTCTCCATCTCCGTTCAATTTTCCTGAGCTCCCTCTTTTCCTGTCGTATTTTTGCTGAGTACCATGGTTTGTTTTGTCTCTTGTTGTGGTGTTGTTTCTTGGTCCTGTCAACGGATGGTTTGGCGGCGTTAGCTAGGACATTGTTCCAGTTGGAAACTTGTTCCTCCAGGTCCTCTGAGTCAATGTTCAAGTGTTGTATTGTGTCCTGGATGAATTCGTCCTTGTCAAAGGACTTGAATCGTCTTTGTGTGTGTGGGAAGTTCGCTCTTTCGCTTGTCCAGTCTTCTTGTGATTGCAGATTTGTCTCGATTAAGTAATGGTCAGACCATGGTACTGGGGTGATGGTGGGTGTAGAGATTAGGTCTCTTGAAGTTAGGTAGTTTGATGCGAAGATGAGGTCTGGGGATGATCCTAGTCTGTGTGTTGGTGCATTGACTATCTGTGTGAATTGAAGTGATGACATTGCCTGAAGGAAGGCCTCTGCATCTTTTGTATTGGCGGACTTGAGGTTGAAGTCTCCGATTAGTAGTGCTGGTTTGTTGTTTGACGTTATGGCACAGGCTTCTTCGAGTATGAAGGCTAGTTCGTCGGGTGGAGCACGGGGTGCTCTGTAGGTTAGGCAGATTGCAATATTCTTGTTCTTGATGCTAATTGTGTTACACTGCTTTGTATCTGTGAGATTCAGTGTCTTGAACTTGAGTTCTGTTTTTGCTATTATTAGGACTCCTCCTCCACGCTTGTGGATGCGTGGGCAGTTGTATGCTGAGTAGTTGTTCAGTACTAGTTGGTTGAGTAGTACACTGTCGGTAGGGTTGAGCCATGTCTCTGTGATGCATATTATGTCTGGCTGTCGCTCTTCAATGTGGTCTACCAGAGTGTGTATCTTGTTGCAGATGGATCTGGCGTTTATGAGCTCAATTGATGTTCTCTTTGTGGAAGAGGTTGTTGCGACTTGTGCTTCCTTAGGGCCGGTGTTGGGGTTTGATTTGTGTCTGTTTTGTCTCTTTGTTTGGGAGGTTGCGAGTGTCTCTTTGTGTGTGTGTTGTGGACCGAGATATGGCAGTGCAGTTGGTGGGTACCATGGTGTGTTTGTTTGGGGGTAGTGGGGGTGTGTAGTTGGTGGGAGGAGTTGTGTGACTAGTAGGTATAGTGGGAGGAAGTATGTGGTGTGCATGTTGATAGCTTGTGATGTTCTGATAGGGCGACGCCTGTGTCCTTAGGTTTTCGTCTGTTGTTTGCTTTTTTGAGGAGAGCTGTACTTGTTGCAGGGGCTTGTCCTGGGGATGTGAAGTTGTATCTGTTGCGGTGCGGGAGCCTGTCCCGTGGAGGGAGCCTGTCCCTTGGATGTGAAGCTGTATCTGTTGCGGTGCGGGAGCCTGTCCCGTGGAGGGAGCCTGTCCCTTGGATGTGGAGCTGGATCTGATGCGGTGCGGGAGCCTGTCCCGTGGAGGGAGCCTGTCCCGTGGATGTGGAGCTGGATCTGTGGCGGACGCCTTGGTGCGGGAGCCTGTCCCGTGGAGGGAGCCTGTCCCATGTGTGTGGAGCTGGATCTGTGTTGGTCGCCTTGGTGCGGGGGCCTGTCCCGTGGATGTGGAGCTGGGTCTGTCGCGGTGCGGGAGCCTGTCCCGTGGAGGGAGCCTGTCCCGTGGATGTGGAGCTGGATCTGTGGCGGTCGTCTTGGTGCGGGGGCCTGTCCCGTGGATGTGACGCTGGATCTGTCGCGGTGCGGGAGCCTGTCCCGTGGAGGGAGCCTGTCCCGTGGAGGTGGAGCCGGATCTGTGGTGGTCGCCCTGTTGCGGGGGTCTGTCCCGTGAATGTGGAGCTGGGTTTGTCGCGGTGCGGGAGCCTGTCCCGTGGAGGGAGCCTGTTTCGTGTGTGTGCAGCTGGATCTGTTGATGAACTCTTGGTCTGACCCACTATGGTACATCCCAAGTCCCTATGTTCTTATCTAGCTAAAGATGACATTGCTCTAACATAGCATCAGTACTGGCATATCTCTGGGTTTAAGGTATCAATCTGGACAAACATGGTAATACCAAATATGGCCTATAAACGATGGTAGTTAACAACACTGGCATATCCCTGGGTTTACAGTATCGATCTGGACAAACATGGTAATACCTAATATGGCCTGTAAATGCTGGAAGCTAACAACAGTATCCAGAGGGAACTAGTCACTAGAGTGCCCAACACTGATCTTGGATTCTAGTCCCAAACATGAATTTCTACCCTTTAAATTAGTATTTTTATGAGAGGCAGGAGGATAATCCTAACTGTAGAGAGTGGTGCTGCTGCAATCAGATGATTTAAACAGAACTATACATTCAATTATTGTTAGGAGTGCAGTTAATTCATATAAGTAATGAAGCAGTGTTGATAGTTTAAAAATCACTCAAATGAGTGTGACTTACGTGCCCCAGAGTTTCAGCTCTTTAGGCAGTTCGGCGTCTTCGGAGTTGGTATTCTGCGTTTCCACTGTGAGTTGGTGGATTGTCAGTTCCTTGATTGTACGCGAGCTCGACCCCGAGGGAGCTCAGCTGTACCAAGAGGGAGGTGTAGTCTCAGCGTCGTTTTTTCTGTTATGTTTCTGTGACGATCTTGGGGGTGCCTTTGCCTAAGGGCCGTGCCAAAGGGCCCTCTTGCGCGGCCCTCAGGCGCGGGCCCGCAAGGCGCGGGTGCGCCTGTGGCGTTCTCCTTTTAAATGGAGAGCTGTGCCCCGATTGGGTAGAGCTACTCTGAGACACGCTGCTGGAGGGGTGGAGCCAAAAAGCAGCTTCCCCCGAAGAGCTCTTTTGTGTGCAGCAAGGTCTTTTGTAGCTGGCTTGCTCTTTTCTTGCCGCCGATCTTCTGGAGCAGGGCAGGCTCCCTTCGATGAGGCTTCGACTCGGGTAGATGGCTCAGCTCCTCCTGGAGCTAAGCAGAGCAAGAGAGGATGCTGTGCCTGTGGCTTCTCCTTTTAAATGGAGAGCTGTGCCCCGATTGGGTAGAGCTGCTCTGAGACACGCTGCTGGAGGGGTGGAGCCAAAAAGCAGCTTCCCCCGAAGAGCTCTTTTGTGTGCAGCAAGGTCTTTTGTAGCTGGCTTGCTCTTTTCTTGCCGCCGATCTTCTGGAGCAGGGCAGGCTCCCTTCGATGAGGCTTCGACTCGGGTAGATGGCTCAGCTCCTCCTGGAGCTAAGCAGAGCAAGAGAGGATGCTGTGCCTGTGGCTTCTCCTTTTAAATGGAGAGCTGTGCCCCGATTGGGTAGAGCTGCTCTGAGACACGCTGCTGGAGGGGTGGAGCCAAAAAGCAGCTTCCCCCGAAGAGCTCTTTTGTGTGCAGCAAGGTCTTTTGTAGCTGGCTTGCTCTTTTCTTGCCGCCGATCTTCTGGAGCAGGGCAGGCTCCCTTCGATGAGGCTTCGACTCGGGTAGATGGCTCAGCTCCTCCTGGAGCTAAGCAGAGCAAGAGAGCTAGATTCAGACCCTGTTTCTACAGAGATCTAGATGTTGGATGTGTTTCGTGGTCATGAGATTAACTTCACTGAAGTCTTGAACTATCTACTGGACTATAAGGACTCTCACACAGTTGAACTATCTATTGACCAAGAAAGCCTTCAAATTGCACATTACAACTTTGATTCACGCGATATGGACATTTTACAAACTGATTTTATGTCTCATGCCATTATGCCTGTTATTGTCCTGTTGGTGCTCCAGTTCCTTATCTCTTTGTATTAACAGAGACAGATTCTTACTCTTTGTCGCACTATATGTTCTGCACCTCCGCTACCTGCCATGCGTCTGCAGGATTTGCTGGAATGTCACACTTTTGAATAGTGTCGCCACTTTTTTTTCATTTATCCATTACTCTTCATTGCGTTGTCTCATTTATCATAGATAGCATGTGTTTATTTTACTAACACATTTCCACATTACTTATTACATTTGAGTGTTCACTTTGGAGTTAGGCTAACACATTATATTGCATTACCGATATACCTTTTAGGTTTAGCTACACTATATACTCTTGAGTTTGAAGTTAACATGCATTATATTAATTGCATTGACTTGATTGTATCTTTGTCATTTTCTTTTAACTTCTTTTATTGCTTGAGTGTATTCACAGTATTACTCCTCATGCAATATTGCTTTAATGCATCTATTGTGCTTGAAGTATTACCCACGTATTATGCTTTAGTCAAACATATGTCATTTGGTTCTGACCTGCACAGTAGTACTGCTGGTTAGATTTTGTACGATGGAGTACACTCCTTTGTAGAATACTCCATCTTACAAGGGGGGGGGGGGAGATGTAGGGCTGTACCCCTGCAATTCTGCAACTGTAGATCTTCGGCCTGCTTAGCAGCTAAAGCCTGAACCAAAGTTGACCAAACAAGATAGTTTCCTGCTACAAAGGACATCTGCTTCTCCGGTTCTTATCTATAGATGGTTCTACTGGCCTTGGACACTTGTAGCTATGCCCAGAAACTAAACCGTTTCCTCCGCATGACATCTTACTAGGATCCTTTGTCTGCAAGAAAGATGCCTGTAGACTACCTCCTGATTCGCTGAGAACACCTTGGATTGTTTCATGCCAACCAATTACCAAAAGGTGATAAGGACTCATCACAAAGAATAATACAGTCTACATGGAAGAACTTTCGTGCCTTTTGCCATTTGTGTTTTGTTTTACCTTGTGTCTGCTACCTGATCTGTCTGCAAGATGGACACACACTACGTGTGTGCAAGGCCATTCTCCTAAGGACTGAGATAAGACTTTCACAGATACCTTTGGTTCTGTGTTCTCCCGCGGCTCACCTCTGAAAGGGCTGTAGCCTGCGTTATCTAGCCTAGCTGCCTCTTTGGACCTGTGCTGCTCCAGAGACTTATCGGACCTCAGCCACCAGAGTGCCAGCAGGAGCTAAGGTACAATCTTATTTCTCCTTCTCTGGATGGGCAATGGTTAGCTAGAAATTTATTCCATAACTCTTCTCAGTGCAGAGTGAATCAGTGACTTCTGGTTGCTGATCAGTGATTTATCACTTTGTCTAATTGTAATTTTGTGCCGCAACAATTTGCTATCTCATGTTTCTAAGTATGCATCCTTAGCTATATGTCTGTATATTTTTCGACCTCATTGTCCATAATAAACATAATATATATATTGTGACAGACGCCCATCTTGAACCCATGAGAATAGAAAAGGACATGGAATTGGACTTAGGGGAGAGCCCAGTTGTGTATTTCAAGGGTAAACTGAATCCTGCGTACACCGATACCCACAAAATCCCTGCCTGGCCTGGATCTCAGGCCCCACGAAGGGAGAGAAAGAAGAGAGAGAGAAAGCCCAGGGTGCCACACCCAGACTCCTATGAGGTCCCGGCAGGCATGAGAAGAGATTATTATCACCTGGGAAGGGCCGGAAGGGAGGAGGAGGGGCTGGAACCCTGGAGGTGGAAATATAAACCCCTGCTAAGGCAAAGAGAAGAGAGGCTGGAGAAACAAGAGGCTCAGGAGAGTCCAGAGAAGCTGGAGATGCAATGGAGCCATAGAGGAGAGCCCTGGGAGGAGCTGAACCACGGGGAACACAGCCGAGGAGACAGGCCGAAGGCCGAAGGTACTGACCGGCTGTCTCGGGTAGAGCTGGGAACAGGAGTGACTCTAGGACCCAAGGGGGAGCTGTTTATTGAGCATTGCTTTGAGAACTCAGAACGGGACACTGCTCCAACAATTGAAGATATGCAAGTCGATACTGCTGATGATGACTTGAGGGCTATGGATATTCCTATGGACTGTACTTTATGCCAAGCCAAGTGCGTTGAACCGTTATGCTGAGGGCTAACACTTTCTGAGAAGGTCTCCTAAAGCTGGAAATAACAAGACCCAGAGAACCGACAGGAGGCCAGGGATACTTGTGCTATTACCCGGAGGTTTGTGACTCAGCCAGGAAAACTTGCAGGGAAGCTAAAAAGCTTGGTGAATATTTGCTGCCCGTGTCTCCCATATTTTGGTTTAAACTTAATCTGGGAAGGGAGTTAAGAAGAAGCTTTTGTTCCAATGGGACTAAGTTTAATTGTTGCCATTAATTGTATTACAAGGCAAGGCTAAAAAGAGGTATTTTTACCCTTGCTAAAGAAGTGCTGTTTTTCAGGGCTGAGAAGCGTTTGAAGCAGCTGTGTGTGTGTTTGAAGCTTGAGAAGCAGTTATGCTGTTCTAGTGCTGTATTACCAATAATCCTGCATAAGAAGGAGTCCTGTGTACAGGGTTCTTGAACTTTTGCATAAGAAATAAAATTCTGTCACTTTGCCTTACCTTCGGACCATGACTACAACTTCTTCTTGAAGCCATTTTTGAAGGCAAACTACATATCCCAAGATACGCCTGGGGAAAGTTAGTTTGCCCAAGCCAATCGAGAGATGTTCCTCCGATACCACGCCCCTCTAAGCTAGAGGCGGGTGGTGAGGGCGTGACAGTGGCGTAGTTGTGAGGATTTTTGCCTGTGCCAGGATATACAACCTACAGGATTTTCAGCACGAGTGTGGAGATCCGTGAAGTGGTGCCAGAAGGTTGGTGGAAGCTGCGGCGGGAGTTCGCTGGCAAGGTCGGCCAGGATGACGGAGCGGTCCGTATAGACACCTCTTGTAAGGCAAGAGTCAACGCTTGAGCCAGGTAAAGGGTATCGAGGCATGGGCTAACCTGGTTCAGAGGGAAAAAGGGAGGAAAACGTGAATACTTCTGGATAAAGAAGGGACATTAGGGCTGTTGGGTGGTACCGCCCTTGGTGTTTTTGCTCTCTCTCGTACAGGTATCTGGCGAGATGGATCCAAAGGAGCTGGTCCAGTGGATGGCCACACAGTTCCAGAGACAGCAGGAGATGGCCCAACAAGCGCAAGAGCACGCGACAGTCGCTATACAAGCGCAGCAAAAGCCAGTGTTAGACTTGGTTGAGGCGCTGATTGCCAGCCAGTGGTCGGGGGTTGGAGGAGTACCAGCCCAGCCAGGACTAGTTGTGCCTCAGAATGACAGTCTGGTAGGACCCCAGACAATGGAGACACTCGCTTTTGGCAAACTGTCTACAGAAAATGACATTAATGACTATTTAGAGTCCTTTGAAAGGGTGGCTAATGCGGTAGGATGGCCAGTTGGTCAATGGGCTGTAAGGCTAGTCACCTCTTTAACAGGGGAAGCGTTGGCTGCCTACAGAGCCATGCCAGTCGCCCTCCCCACTGATTATACTGATGTGAAAAATGCAATTAGAGACCGATTAGGCTTGACAAAAATGTTGTATCACCGTATGTTTAGAGCCACAGCCCTGAAGGCTGGAGAAACACCTAAGGCCTTAAGCCAAAGAATTAGAGGTTAAGCCTTAAAGTGGCTAGCCCCGGAGGGGAAAACTGTTGATACGGTAGTGGATATGGTGGTATTGGAGCAGTTCATGGCTGCCGTACCAAAAGAAATACAGTCTTTTCTGATACAGCAAAACTGCCAGAGCACAGGGGAGGCCACCCTTTTGACTGAGCGCTACCTAGAAGCTGAATTAGCTCGTCATCCAAGAGGGCGCACTCCCAAAATAGAGGCAGACACCAGTTTTGCTCCCTCAGAAAAGGGACAGGGAAATAATGCAGAGTTTGGGAAAACGTCTGTACCGGCTCAGGAGGGAAAATGGGCTGGAAAGAAATGCTATCATTGTGGGAAGATGGGACATCTACGGAGGGGATGCCAAGCCCGCACGGGGCTGATGGGCGAAAATGTGAAACATCTAGGAGAAGGGTTCCTCTTAAGCGTTAACGTGCAAGGGGTCATTACCAATGCTCTGCTTGACTCAGGGGTCGACCAAAGCATGATGTCACAGAAGCTTTGGAGGGCAATTGAGGCTCAGAATGAGTCTGCCCAGAGGAGGCCGGAAGGTAGAGTCAAAATTAGGTGCATCCATGGGGCTACCTCTTTCTACTCCCTCTACAAGGTGGCGATAAAAGGGTTGGGGGTACAGAAAGAAATCCTCGTAGCAGTGGTTCCAAAACTCCCCCCACAACCTAGTATTGGGAAGAAGAGATTGGCCGCAGTTTAAGCAGGGGCTAACGAAGGGCCTACGACAGAAGGTCGGGTTTGTGTCTACCCAGTCCTGGACAGAGGCCCGAGACAAATGGGACAGGTCCCCAGAGGATTCCCTGAGAGCTTTACCCTCACATGATGACCTGGTGACTCCCCCGTCTTCGAAGATTAAGAAGGGGAGAGCTGAGAAACGCTGCGAGAGGTGATGTAGGACTCAGAGGAGGGCTGCGATTGTAACTGGCCAAGGGCTACCCTGGGTACCTGCAGAATTGGTAGAAAAGTTCCCGTCCTTTCCAAATGAACAACGGGCCGATCCTGCACTTACCCGTGCATTTGAGTACGCGCAGGCCGTGCGGGATACGCTCCCGAGATTTGTTTTGGACAAAGGGATATTATACAGGGAAAGTCACGATCCCTGGGCAGGGATGGTTAGGAAACAGCTTGTGGTATCCGCAGCCTTCAAAGCGTTGGTCTTAAGGCTCGCCCATGACCATCCGGTAGGCGGTCACAAAGGGGTGCAGGGGACTCAGGACCAGATCCTTGTACGTTTCTACTGGCCCGGCGTCTTTAAGGAAACTGCCCGGTTTTGTGTGGCGTGCCCTTCATGTCAACGGGTCACCGCGGCCCGACCGCCAGTGGTGCCCATGATCCAGACACCCATAATATCTGACCCTATCGGACGAATCGCGATGGACATAATAGGACCCCTGGTAAAAACACCCCGGGGATTCCAATATATATTAGTCATGTTTGATCAAGCCACTAGATTCCCATGGGCCGTCCCCCTGCGCAACATCTCGGCCAAAACAGTAGCGTTAGAGGTAGTAAAACTGTTTTGTGAAGTAGGTTTTCCCCGGGAAGTATTAACAGACCGCGGGACCAATTTTCTGTCCAAATACCTAGCCCAGGTTTGGGACGCTTTTGGGGTGCAACATGTGAAAACAGCCACCTATCACCCCCAGTCTAATGGCCTGGTAGAAAGGCTGAACCAAACTTTGAAACAGATGCTAAGACGGGGCCTAGATGGGAGCATGACAGAATAGGATGTTTTGCTTCCTTTTGTTCTTTACGCCTGCTGGGAGCGGATACAGGGCTCCTTAGGGGCATCCCCCTACGAGTTAATGTATGGTCGAGCCCCTCGGGGCCTCCTGGACATATTATGAGAGCAGTAGGTAGAGCCTGAGAAGGAGGCTATGGGAGTACCTCACTTTCTCCGAGACTTAAGAGGGTGGTTAAGTAGGGCCTCCCAGGTGGCCGAAGAACATTTACAGGCTAGTCAAATGCGCCAAAAGAAGCGATATGATCAGAATGCAAAGCCCCATCAGTTAGCCCTGAGGGAGAGAGTCTTAGTAATGGTGGCAGGCGCCACCCCAAAATTTGAGGTCCAATGGAAGGGACCATGGAAGGTGGTCAGACAAGTAGGTCCAGTGTCCTATGAGGTAGAGAGTAGCGCGGGTCACAGGCAAATTTATCATATAAATGTCCTCAGGCCCTGGCAGGAAAGATCGGCGGGAGCCAGTCTATCCAAAGTAGAACGTTGTGCAGGAAAGCTACATCAGAATGCAGATACCTTCTCAAGGATTACGGACTGTGCGGAGGACCTCCAACAAGCTCCGCCAGCCCGTAATGTCTTAGGTAGGGGGGTATGTGACAGAGACGCCTGTCTTGAACCCATGAGAATAGAAAAGGACATGGAATTGGACTTAGGGGAGAGCCCAGTTGTGTATTTCAAGGGTAACCTGAATCCTGCATTCACCGATACCCACAAAATCCATGCCTGGCCTGGATCTCAGGCCCCGCGAAGGGAGAGAAAGAAGAGAGAGAGAAAGCCCAGGGTGTCACACCCAGACTCCTATGAGGTCCCGGCAGGCATGAGAAGAGATTATTATCACCTGGGAAGGGCCGGAAGGGAGGAGGAGGGGCTGGAACCCTGGCGGTGGAAATATAAATCCCTGCTAAGGCAAAGAGAAGAGAGGCTGGAGAAACAAGAGGCTCAGGAGAGTCCAGAGAAGCTGGAGATGCAGCGGAGCCATAGAGGAGAGCCCTGGGAGGAGCTGAACCACAGGGAACAAAGCCGAGGAGACGGGCCGAAGGCTGAAGGTACTGACCGGCTGTCTCAGGTAGAGCTGAGAACAGGAGTGACTCTAGGATCCAAGGGGGAGCTGTTTACTGAACACTGCTTTGAGAGCTCAGAACGGGACACTGCTCCAACAATTGAAGATATGCAAGTCGATACTGCTGAGGATGACTTGAGGGCTATGGATATTCCTATGGACTGTACTTTATGCCAAGCCAAGTGCGTTGAACCGTTATGCTGAGGGCTAACACTTTCTGAGAAGGTCTCCTAAAGCTGGAAATAACAAGATCCAGAGAACCGACAGGAGGCCAGGGATACTTGTTCTAGCACCCGGAGGTTTGTGACGCAGCCAGGAAAACTTGCAGGGAAGCTAAAATGCTTGGTGAATATTTGCTGCCCGTGTCTCCCATATTTTGGTTTAAACTTAATCCAGGAAGGGAGTTAAGAAGAAGCTTTTGTTCCAATGGGACTAAGTTTTATTGTTGCCATTAATTGTTTTACAAGGCAAGGCTAAAAAGAGGCATTTTTACCCTTGCTAAAAAGTGCTGTTTTTCAGGGCTGAGAAGCGTTTGAAGCAGCTGTGTGTGTTTGAAGCTTGTGATAAGGAAGCTTATCATAGCTCAGGTAGGAGCTATAAAAAAGATGATGTGACTCTGAACAAGCAACCTGTCAGTTCTGGTAGAAGCAAGAAAACAGAGTTTTCACATAAAAGACTACCAGTCCCAGAATGCACCAGGTTTCCAGCAGCCATGAGAGGGGCTGAAGTGAGGAAATGTGTGTGCAATCAAGAGAGCTATGAGGTAATCCCTAAGCACTCATCTCAAAGGGCAGGGCCTGATTCAAGACAGCTGCGCTGTGTTAGGGAGCAGCACACATTAGGAAAGAATAAGAATAGAGATTATTCTTCAGATAACAGCTACAGAGGGAGGAAGAGATACAGAGACAGCAACGGCTACAAGCACCAGTATCACCTGGAGAAACAGAAGCCAAGCCAAGCAGATAGAGAGAGAAGGAAACTCTCTGGAAGGAAGAGAAGAAAGGCCATTGGAAGGTCTGGGAGATTCCAAGGCAGTACTCATACTGGGAGGTATTCCAAAAGCCAGCAGAGTCCATTGGACTGGATTCAGCCAGAGGAATGGAGTGGCAGAGATAGGAATCACCAGTGGCTACCTGGAAGAGAGAAGACTGCATGTGGAAGGGACTTTCAGACCAAGGCCAGAAGGTATGTGAGAGAAGATCCAGCGTCCAGGGATCAAGATTGGAAGGCTGGACATCAGAATTGGATGACATATTGGCCAGGCTATACAGAGAGGAATAATGATAGCAGGAGAGGCTCAGGTATGAACACTGATCCAGACCCTATCTATAATAGAGAATGGCAGCAAGGGAATAAGCATTCTCATGATAGTGCCTTAATGAAAGACTCATCTGTGCCAATGTATGATATTGACCCTATGATTGTTGATGCAGGGGGAAATACAGCAGATGAAACTATTTACATGGACTGTTCTTTATCTAAATGCTATTGCTAGTTTTCTATGAGCAAACACATCAGCCATCACAAAGAAACCTAACTTTGTTCTTTATTTCCACTGCAAACAGCTCTTAAAGCAGGATTTGGGCTCACACAGTAGCAGCCAGCCAGCTAAAGGCTTTCAGCTGGTCCATTGATAGTAATTAGGGCTGCACCTGATTGTGTGTGTGAGCAAGGGAGAATCACTGCTGAGATCGGCGTGGAAAATAAGCAGAAGTTAACCTAACCAGCAAAGTTTATTCTTTACTTTGTGCCTTTGTATTTGGTAATTACTTGCTAAGAAAACATTAGCTAATTGCCTGACAAGCTGAAGGTTGTTTTCTGGTTTACTTTGTGACTTTTTGTTATCCATTTTAAACACTGCAAGCAAGTAACCTCATTTATAGTGCTATCAAGCATACATGTGCTGGGTGAATTAAACCCCATCAATAAAAGAAGTATTTTATTGATCTTACCACTTGGTTTCACAACTCAAATTATTGTCATCAGCTGTGTTTGGGAGTGAATGAACTACAATACCCACAATACCTTGCAAGAATCATATGAATATATGCATCGTCAAGATTGTGTAAGTTCTCACCCTAGGCAGCCGTCTGACAAGCTTGTGAAGCAGTTATGCTATTCTAGTGCTGTATTACCAATAATCCTGCAAAAGAAGGAGTCCTGTGTACAGGGTACTTGAACGTTTGCATAAGAAATAAAATTCTGTCACTTTGCCTTACCTTCGGACCATGACTACAACTTCTTCTTGAAGCCATTTTTGAAGGCAAACTACATATCCCATGATACACCTGGGGAAACCCCAAGCCAATCGAGTGACGTTCCTCCGATACCACGCCCCTCTAGGCTAGAGGCGGGTGGTGAGGGCATGACAATATACAGACGAGACTTCTTCCGTGGCTCATTACCAGCACACTCATAGAACATCGTGCTGTGTATTAGTAGCTAATTTCCACTGGACATGAGAGCCTAACTTATCTTTGTGTGCTACTAATAATCCCTACAGGGCCACCAGGGTTTTGGTTTATGTTGGGGGCACTGGCCCCTGACAGTGTTTTGATGGCATTGGGGTCTTTCTCTGAAGCCTGGGTCATCTGAGGGGAAGTTTGACACTTCACCTCAGTTGATCCAGGCATCAGGGAATGCCCTTGATGCCATCAAATTCTGTAGGGACCCATATGCAAATTAGCCACACGGTGCCCCTGTTTCTCTCGGAGAGGATGCCAAACTTGTACCGACTTCTGTGCGCATGTGTTTGGTTTGCTCTTCCAGTTTAATGCCGCCATTTGCGCCACAGTGTAACGCATGGTTAATTTGCATAAGTGCCTCTTTCTGCATGCTGGCGCTGAAGTCGTGCACTCAGTGTGCTGCATAGAGGTATACAGAGTAGATAGCGCGCAACTTCAGAACCAGCTTTTGCATTGGCCCTATGACCATATCTAGGTCCAAAGTTCAAAGGAATGCTGTCAATGTGCTCAGGACTCAGGAGGTTAGCATTGACATCTGTCTGGCTTTTTTCAGAGTTGTGCTGATTTGTACATTACTATCCATATGCTAAAAATATGGAGAATGTGTCTAGACTCTTTTTTAGAGTTTTAAACCTCTTTCCATATTGTCCTGCTAGACCAGTCCAGACAAGTGAGTTGTGTTCCTCTACCAGCAGATTGATGGTAACCAAGAACCAATGAAAAGCCCAGGTTTATTTATTTATTTTTACATTTTTTATTTAGGTAAATTTCAAAATTTTTGCAAGCATACTGTCATGAAGCTGAAGCTACTGAGAGTGCAGACTTAGAAAAAACCCCTGTCTTTTACAGAGCTGTTGATGTGCAGAGGATGCAATTACCTTGCAGCCAAGCTAGAGGGAGCAGGAGCAAAACTACTGAGTCTGAGTTAACACACCCAGCCCTTGATTATGTAAGAGCTAATCAGCTGCACCTGACGACAACCCGGGAAACTCAAAGGTAGAATGCCTTTATAAGAGAAAGGCAGTCCAGAGGAAAGCAGGCCAGCAGGAGGAACCATTCCAGAGGAAAGCAGGCCAGGAGAAGGAACCAGTGCAGAGGGAACCGGTCCAGAGGGAAGCAGTCTGGAGGAAAGCAATCCAGAGAGGGACAGTCCAGAGAGAGACTGCCAGGAGAAGCACTTCAGACGGAAGGAGTGACACCTCCAGCCCAAGCAGCGTAGCTGGATCAAGCAGAACGCCCAGAATAGTAAGTGCTGGAAAAGGAGCAGAGAAAGTCAGAAAGAAAGACAGCTCGAGGAGAGTCAGTCTGGAGAGAGACTCGGTAGCAAAGGACCACCAAGGCAAAGAGCTTGTGAGGAGAAAGCCATGCTTTGAGAGAGGCCTACGCTTACCGGAGGAGTCTGAATCAGGATTAAGAGGTACAAGAAGGAAAGGTTCTGATAACAAATGTGACAAGGCAGAGGCTCAGAAACAGGAGAAAATGGGTTTAAATCGCTTTCTGTCACCTCAGAGGCTTGGAGAGGCAGGACAGGAAGGGGTTAAGTTTCCTGCACACAAACATTCTCTGCAGAGAAGAGCAGGGAAAGAACCACACCCTAGCTCTAGGCTAACCCAGAGACATAGCCAATCAGGGAGGTGGGCGGAGTCAGACCGGATTGGGCCACTCTGCACTCATAACCAGGAAGCAGCAGTTAGCAGTAGATTCGGATTCGGAGGCAGAGAGAGGTCCAGACTTGAGAGAGGAATCAAGGAGGAGAGGAACTGGTTACAGAGCAGTGCAAGCAGAAAGGCTGAGCCCAAAGGAACTAAGGAGAGAACCAGGGAAGGGAGAGTTCCTGCAGGTGGTGCTGGAAGAGGGACAGGCAGACCTCAGCACCATGAGAGAGAAAACCCTGGAGGTGACCCAGAGCTGGATTCAGAAGCCTGGAATACTGACTTGGAGTCAGGGGAGTTCCCCAGAGGCAGACGCTGCAAAAACCAGGTCAGAGCAAACTCTTCTAAGCCTTGTAAAGTAAATAGCTTTGAGAAAAGTCAGTCTATAGGAACTGACAATAGACTGTTTGCTAAAAGAGGCAGGGGTAAACCAGACCCTGAATATATACCTGAAGTTAATAGAAGGAAGAGGGGCTATAGAAAAGTTCCTGTTAGAAAGCTACAAACATTTCCATGGTATAGACCGCGTGACCTAAGCTCTAGTTCAGAGGAGCACACACCTGCTTGCCCGCAAGAGGCTAATTGGCAGCAATCGTGCAGAGAGCTAAGGGAACCCTTTGAGAACCAAGAGGAAGCAATGGAATTGGGGGCTCCATTATCTAGTTCCAGTGAGTCAGAAATGGAGTGTGGAATTTGCATGTTAGAGTGAAGAACTATAAGTATTCCTAATTGATGATTGAGTGCTGAGAAGCCTTAAGCCAATGTTCTAGAACTTGCATGAGAGACAGCAGCGTTCTAGTGAATGGAATGAATCAAAGCTTCGTGTGGTACAGCTGTGAATAGAAGGCAATATAGAGAAACTGCTCCTACACAAGAAGGCAGTCATTAATAAGCCAGAGTTGTGGAGATTGCCATTTCTATGGGAAGCTGTTTGACACTAGAAAGAATTACAACAGGAGAAAGATTCTTTATTTCCAGTAGATACTGAGAAAGCAATACTAGAAGATTGAAGCCCTGTTGTAGTAATGAAGCTGGAAGAATGATGAAAGCTTGTAAATATTTTATGTGTCCCTGAGAAGTATCAGGAGAAGCTATATAAACACTTGAACTTTTATTTGGTACAGAAGGTTACCATTATACTTCTGTGGCGGGGGAGTAAGTCCTGTACGGTGTCCTTTGCTATATTTTGTGCAAATACCTTATGCATGAATAAAGCATTACTTACTTTGGAAACCCAACCTTGGCTGTCGTCACTCACTCCACAACTACAGTAGGAAGGCTTCAGCACTAACAAGGACTCTTTTAAACTCACCCCACTGTGTGGCTCACATCCCCTTGGCCTGCTTACGCCACAGGCTAGGCGGTGCGTTGTCACACAAAGCTACCTTTACCCAGAAGCAAGGAAATCCGGATTCCTCACCGGGTTTTCCTGAACTACAGAAAGGTAAAGCACTGCTCAGAAGGTTCTAAGAGAAAGCCTGTCTCCAGAGAGAGGTGCCTCAAAGAGAAAGCTCCAGTTATACCGGTTACAGGAGGAAGCCCAGGTATGGTGCCACTTCATTTATAAAAGAAAGTTTATCTCCTAGAAGCTCTGGTGAAACAGATACTCAGTGCAGGAGAAAAGGAAACAAGTCAGAGCTTTGCAAACCAGTATTTAAGGGCAGAAGAACAGGCCATGTTTGTTTGGGAGCCTTAGAACAGCCCTATTGGAAACAAGCAAACAGAGACAGAGTCTGGGAAAGTATAGCAGCAAGGGAGACATCCAATTCAGAGGGAGAGGTCAGTGACCCAGAGTCCATGGAAATAGACCTAGAGAATCCTATTCCCATGCCTCCAGATGAATTTATGGATTGTACCTTGTGTATTGCTAGCAGCCTTGAGTCATTAGCAGAACTGTGAATTGAACAGATCTTTTTGCTTTGAGAATGCTCATTGTTTTCTGCTAAGTGCCAGAGAATTGTTTTGCTTATTTAAGTTGCTCTGAAGTAAGAGAATCTTTCAGTTAATCTCTCCAATCAACTGTGAAACTTGTAACAGTTTTTCTTCTTGCTTATTTATTTATTTATTTTATTTATTTACATTCTCTTATATACCGCGCTATTCTGCATCAGTGCAGTTTACATTGAACAAACTGAAATTACATTGAACAGGGCATTATAACTTGGAGATAACTATTTTACAGGGAACATGGGCTATGGAGGGTTAAGTGGCTTGCCCAAGACCACAAGGAGCACCTGTGAGACTAGAAACCCCAGTCCTTCCAGCCCAAGGTTGCTGTCCTCTAGTGGGATTTGAACCCCCGACCTTCCGGCCTGAAGTACCTTGCCCCAACCACTAGGCCACTCCTCCACTTATGTTTGGTGAAACCCTGAAAGAAAGGACTTTCTTTATTTCTGTGCCTTACTGAGCCTTTGCGTTAAAGGGGAAATAAAAGCCTTAATGCCCTCTATTTGGCTTATACAATTTGTTCATACAAGGAGCTGGACTACAAAGACCAACCTGCACTTGGCCTTAAAGAGCCCTTTCCTCCTTGAAACAATTAAAATGCTCAACCTACCCTTATAGCCACTGGCCACTAGGGAGTGCTGACGACAATACACATCTTGCAAAGGAAAACATTAGAACCCACTGAATACAAATTATAGAAAATATAGAAAATAAAATAAAGGAAACTGAATATAGTGGTCCCAAACTCTAGCCCACAATTGTAGAGATCCAAGCATGTTAGGAATAAAAAAATTAATAGTCTGCTCTCACAGGAAATACTAATAATCGCTGAAGCACTCCATTCAAACAATTGACCTCAGTGGTAAAAATCTGTTTTTCTTTTTTCCAATATATTTTTACTTTAACTGTGTGTTTCTCGTAAACTTCTTTCAAACTTAGGGACTTTCCTATCACCACACAACAAAGGAACAGGAGACCTGGGCACCAATAAATGGTTTAGATTTGCAATGATTACCAGGAGGTTTCAGACCATACACCGCGCTTAAGTAAATGCTTATTTGATTAAAGCAACAGCGCTCTGGTTACATCAATAACCTTCCTGGATTTGCTATCGTTTTTTTGTGTGGTTTTTCAAATCATTAATGCATGCTCCAGATCTCCACCTCCACCAAACTTAGTGATAGAAAAGTAGCTTAACTTCGTGTCTGATATCTTCTGTGCCTCAACTCTTCCTCCGGTACCTTATTAGTGTTTCACTCGTGCTTAGTCGGGCGGATTATTTAGAGGAAGCATACCATCATCTTTCTGATACCCGAGTCTATAAAAAGATGCTGACGGATCCCACTGTCTCCCTTCAAGACGAAATTCACCAGATTACTCAGTTAGCGTTGCACAATAAAGTCATTTCCAAAAAGGAACTAAAATATCTTAATATAAAGGCTCCTAATATAGCTCGTTTCTATCTTGTCCCTAAAGTGCATAAACGTCTAGAGAAACCACCAGGACGACCTATAGTGTCGACGCGCGGCACGGTTTTAGAGCCTCTCTCTGTGTATTTGGACTCTTTTTTACGTCCTCTGTTAGCAGACATACCCTCTTACATTCGTGATTCGGCCCATTTCTTGGAGAAATTGGTTCAGTATAATGAATGGGCACAGGATCCAGAGGTATTGATGGTCACTCTAGACATCACTGCACTATATACTAGCATACCTCAAAATGAAGCCTATCTAACAGTGAAAACCCAGCTGATAGGAAGGGGGGATTTGACAACGGCTCAGTTATCTTTTCTGATGGATTTAACTCGCCTCACAGTGTTTCATAATCATTTCATGTTTGAGGCCACCATTTACCATCAAATATCTGGCATCGCGATGGGGGCTACCTGTGCTCCTTCCATTGCCAATCTATATATGGCTAATTTTGAAAGCAAGTGGCTCACCAGTTCCCTTTACAGTTCTAACATAAAATTCTGGGTCCGTTTCATAGACAACATTTTTCTTTTATGGAAAGGTACCGAAGATTCAGTGTTGCGGTTCGTCCATTGGTTGAACAGTTGTAATGTGGCGATTCAATTTACACACACTATTGCTGTCACAAACATTATTTTTTTGGATTTATTGATTGTAAAAGATCCTATTGGCTGGAAATCTTCGGTCTACCAGAAACCTATTGCCCGCAACACGTTTCTGCATTACACCAGCGGCCATCTGCCTAAATTAAAAGACAGTCTTCCTCTGTCCCAATTTTTCCGTTTTAGGCGTAATTGCTCTGACACAGCGGATTTCAAAATTCAATCGCGCAAATTGTCAAAAGATTTTGAGGCCCGAGGTTATCCTCAAGGAGTCATTAAGACCGCGTACAAACGAGCATTATACAATGATCGGGACTGGCTGTTGCAACCGAGACAAAAACAAGTCTTAAAGGTGGATACTGATCACATTAATTTTATTACTAAATTTTCACCTCTAAGTCATAACATCCAAAGAATAGTGTCTAAACATACATATCTTTTACAAACTGTTCCTGGTTTAGCAGACAAAGGTATTCGTTGCGTTTGGCAATGTAATGCTAACCTTAAAGAGAAGCTGAGCCCTGCAGTTTTACGATCTCCAGCAGAACAACAAGATCCAGGTGGTCATGTTAAGTGTGGCTCCTGTATAATTTGCCCAATATCAGAATCCATAACTGAGTTTACTTATTTAGAGCGCACTCACCGCTTAAAACATTCTACGTCTTGCCTGACTACATCAGTAGTTTATGCCATTAAATGCCCCTGTCAAAAATTGTACATCGGAAAGACTGTCAGGGCGTTTAAGACTCGTATTTTGGAACACAAGAGTCGCTTGTGTTGTAAAGTCTTGACAGCTCCCCTTGTTCAACATTGCCTGGAGGCAGGTCATGTTTTCGAGCAATTACGTTGTTTTTGCATTGACCATATTCAGCGTCCCATGAGAGGTAAAACTTTAGATGAGACTTTGTTTTATTATGAACAGCGCTGGATTTTTTCAGTGAATACCCTTCAACCCTGGGGCTTGAATTCCTCTATCGATTGGCAAGTATGTCTTTAAATAATTCAATATAGTCGGGAAGACTCCCATTGGTGGGTGTCACATTTGATGAAGAGCATTGAGTATAAAGCGCATTCAGATACCACCAGGACGCATGCGTGGCGTCTTTTTGAGACATTCTAAGAAACATTTGTGCAACGCGGGCAGCGATCATTCAGTGAGTAAAAGGAACTTTGAAAAGTGAGATTCCTGACAATATAGGCAGTGTTGGATTGTGAATGAGTTCTGTACATATACATTTTTTAAACAACCACAGTGGGTGAAGTTTTAAGAGTTTTTAGAGGTATGTTGCCACAGTGTGTCTGTCTTTTATAGATCCTCCTGAGGAAACGCTAATAAGGTACCGGAGGAAGCGTTGAGGCACAGAAGATATCAGACACGAAGTTAAGCTACTTTTCTATCACTAAGTTTGGTGGAGGTGGAGATCTGGAGCATGCATTAATGATTTGAAAAACCACACAAAAAAACGATAGCAAATCCAGGAAGGTTATTGATGTAACCAGAGCGCTGTTGCTTTAATCAAATAAGCATTTACTTAAGCGCGGTGTATGGTCTGAAACCTCCTGGTAATCATTGCAAATCTAAACCATTTATTGGTGCCCAGGTCTCCTGTTCCTTTGTTGTGTGGTGATAGGAAAGTCCCTAAGTTTGAAAGAAGAAGTTTACGAGAAACACAAAGTTAAAGTAAAAATATATTGGAAAAAAGAAAAACAGATTTTTACCACTGAGGTCAATTGTTTGAATGGAGTGCTTCAGCGATTATTAGGATTATGTTACACTCCGTGTAGACCAGTTCATCTATTTTTGTATTGACTCACAGGAAATACAGCAGATCCAACAACCAGCCAAACTACATATCATGGGGTAGAAGTCCCATCTATTCCCCCCCCACGGAGCTACATGCATTAAGAAAGGAAATCAACTGCGAAGGAAATTAAAAAAACATAAGAAACAGCCCTCATCTTAACAAGACACTTACAGGGGTATTTAAGGAAAAATAACCCACCCAGCTGTATGACCCGAGGCTACAGGATTAAAAATTCCCTCCTGCAACGTTGAGTCTCCCTAGCCATGTTGGAGAAACCAACAAACCCTTGAAACACAGGTTCCTCTTTTTAAAAAACATCTTGAGGAGCCATTCCCTGTCAGAAATAAGGGCTAAAGTAACAACACAAGTTGCGGGTACAATAGTCTCAGTAACTGAGTTTTCTGAAAGATCCGACATATTCAAGACATCAGCACTTTGCCCTCCAGAAATCACAGCTCCGGCCAATTCTTTCCGACCACTAGGCACATAATAAATTTTTACCAAGGCTGGATGAGACTCGGTGGGGGGGGGGGGGGGGGGGGCTAAAATCTCAGAGAGATAACATTTAAACATTTTTTTTATATTTAACTTTTTTATTAGTGCAACCTCAGCACAAAACAAAAAAACAACAACCATTATTAACATAACAACAGTCACAATCTTTCCCCAACTGATTGTACAATCTACACATTACTTACATCAAATTTCCATTCCCTCTCCCCCCTCCCCCCCCCCCGCATAAATAGACTAGCATTTTATCCCATTCTTTCTCAAACTTTAATACTCATTGTCTGCGGATAGCAGTTAACTTTTCCATTAAGTATATCTGGCAGATGCGCTCCACATACTGATCTATTGATGGGGGTTCAATTTGCTTCCACCTATACGCTAGTTCACATCTCGCCGCACTAAGGCAGGCCGTAATTTGTCGCCTTTCTTTTCGTGGTCCCCCCATCCTCCACCACCCTAGCAGATATATACATGGGTCAACAACCACCTCTACTCCAACTACTTGGTGGATCCACTCTTTTAACCTGTCCCAAAAGATTTGTATTCAGGGACAGGTCCACCGTATGTGGAAGAAAGAGCCTTCCCCCCGCATTCTCGCCAACATTGCTTCATTACCCTGGGAAACATCTTATGTAACCTATGCGGTGTGTAGTACCATCTCATCAAAACCTTATACCAATTCTCTTTTATAGCTACTGAGATGGGGAGTTGGCGACCTTGATCAAATATAGTTTTCCACTGTTTGTTCTGTATATCAAGCCCCAGGTCTCTCTCCCAGTGTTGCATATAACCATGTTTAACTACCCCAGTGCCCCGTACTGCCTTATAAACAGTCAATATTAAATCCTTGGAGCTCCTCTTCCCATACCACATTGTTTAAAGCCTAGTGAAATCCCGACCCAAACCCTCTTTCCCCAATTGTCACCTTAAAAATAGTTAAATAAGTCTCTTGTCCCTAACCCATACTGCTCCTGCAAGTCCTCAGAGGGTACCTAAGCATTACCATCTACAAATTGATAAAATCACATAACCCTACCCTTTTCCATTGTTTATAAATCCCACCCTCCCTCCCTGGGGCAAAGTCCCTAGTATAGCTTAGCACTCTCATTAATGAAAACTGAGTCTCCCCACCCCCTTCCCCCTCCCTTTTTCTTCTTACTTTATCCCATACGTGGAGTACATGTTTCAGATAAGGATTGTCTTGAACTTCCTGCCCTCATTCCATCTTCCCCATACAGGGTAAGTTCGCCATCAGGCACCCCCCTCCTGTCTGACTCTCCAGTGCCACATAGTTTTTCCTCTCTCTGCCCCCTCGCCAGTCCATAACATGTTGGATTTGAGCTGCCCAATAGTACGCCTGTAGATCTGGAACCCCCAGGCTTCCTTCTTTCCTTGGGCAATAGAGGACCGACCTAGTCACCCGCAGGGGTCTCCTTTTTCATATGAAACTAAACACTTTCTTCTGTAGTTCCCTTAAATGATTTAAAGGGATCGCTATCAGGAGGGCCTGAAAGTAATAGAGAATCCTAGGGAGGATATTCATTTTGATCGCTGCTACCCGGCCTAGCCACGAGATTTCCCCATTCGTCCGCTCCTGTAAGTCTCTCCCCTCCTTCTTCCACAATGAGGAATAATTGGCTTCATACATATGCTGCTGCTGGGCTGTGATATTCACTCCCAAATACTAGATAGCCTTAGTAGCTCACCTAAATGGGAATCTGCCTTTCAATCTCCCCACCACCTCTCTCTGAAGATTAATACTCAGCGTTTCTATTTTGTCTAAGTTCATAAGGAATCCTGACATTGCCACATACTGTTGAACAGTCTCCATAACCCTCAACAATGTCTCCTCTGGCTGTGTAACCACCAAGAGGATATCATACGCAAATGGTGAAATCTTATGTGATTGCCCCTCCACCTCAATACCCCTCAACCCTTCATCTGCCCATACCATTGTGCCAAAGACTCAACCACTCATGCATATAATAGTGGAGACATGGGACAACCCTGTTGTGTACCTCTCGCTAACTTGAATGCAGCCATATAGCTCCCATTAATTTTCACCAATGCCCGGGAATCTCTATAAAGAGGGCCTGTACCCATCCTAAGTACTGGGGCCCAAATCCCATCTTTTCCATTACTAAAAAAAACCCCTCCCATTCAACACTATCAAACGCTTTTTCAGCATCAATGGTTAATATCATCGTTCCTTCTTGCTGTTGATGTGCCGCCTAAATCACCTCTAAGACACATTTAATATTATCCGAGGCCTGCCGCCCCTCAATAAAACCTGTTTGGTCTAGGCCCACCAATGTGGGCATCCACCGCACCAATCTATTGGCTAGTACCTTGGCAAAAATCTTTACATCTATGTTAAGATCGTACGATAGGAACCACGCTGTAATGGGTCCTGGCCCTCTTTTGGTAGGATAGTAATTCCTGCTGTTAGAATTCCAGTTGATAGGACTCCCTTCTCTTCCACTAACCCATTTAATATCCTGCCCAAGACCACCAAATCATCCCAAAAGATCTTATAGAAGGCATTAGGGGAGTCCATCTAATCTAGGTGCCTTCCCAATAGGTAACTCTTTGAGTATCCTCTCTGTTTCCTCCCCTTCCATTGCCTCCCGCACCTCCTCCTACAACCATGGGAGCTCTATCCCCTCCAAATATTTTTCCCCTTCCTGTCGGATCTCCCCCCCTTGTGTTTTATAAAGCTCCTCATAGAAATGACAAAATCTGGCTCCTACAAACGTCTCATTTTGCAATATGTCGCCCTCCTGTCCCCTAATTGCTGTTATCGTGGCCTGCACTTCTCAGCATCTGAATATGCATGCAAGAAGGTGGCCCAACTCATAGTATCTCTGTTTAACCCGATTAAATTGAAACCCAATTTCTTCCAATTGCAATCTGTTGAGTTCCATCCGTAAGTGATTCAAATGCTTGAGCTCTTGTGCTGTGCCCTATTCTCTATACTGCACTGCAGCATGCATAATAGCCCTTTGAAGGAGGTCTTCTTTCTCAAGCCTTTACTTCTTAAATCGAGATGCCCACATTAGAGTCACACATAGACAACAGCCTTCATTCCTTCCCACAGTCTCACATCTTGCACCTCCCCATTGCCATTCACCTGCCAGTATTCTTGAATGCATGTTGTTACATCTTTGACTACTTCTTCCCATTTGAGAAGGCCATCATTCAAGCGCCAAAACTGTATTCCACCCTCCCCTACCTTCTCTCATAGCTATCCACGTTGGGGCATGGTCACACCATGTGATATTGCCCACTTCTGTCTCCCTGACCTGTAACTCCCATAATTTGTCAATTAAAATATAATCTATCCGACTATAGCTGTTATGGGGTTAGAATAAAAAGTATACTCCCTACTTCCCTTGTGATATTCCCGCCATATATCTTGTAAATGGTATTTATGATTATCCCTTTCACTAAACGCCTAGACTGGTTATTCCCATATCCTCCCTTGGTTTGTCGGTCCCACCCTGGACAGAGAGCTAAATTGAAATCCCCCCCCCCAAGCACCAGAGTCCCCTAAACCGACTTCTCCAATATAGCCTTAACCTCCCTCCAGAAGGGAACTTGCTTCTCATTTGGAGCATATACATTTGCTAATATTACCTGCTCCCCCATTACTTCCACCTTTAACACCAATACCCTTCCGTCCTTGTCTTGCACTATCTCCCCTACTTGAAATGTATAACCTCTCTTCATTAGAATTGCCGCTCCCCCTTTTATTGTCCCCCCTCCCCCTGGGATCCCCAAAATATTGATGAGGGTATAAGCTGTTCCTCAATAACCCCTCATCATTGCATCTCAAATGTGTTTCTTGTAGAAAACTTATATCCCAACCCAATCACTCAGCCTCCTAAAACAATTGTTGCTTTTGTGGGATGTTCAGCCCCTTAGCGTTTATGGTTCCTATCTGCACCATCGAACAGATGTATTTCCTGCTGGTCCTATGCCTACCCTCCCTTTGTTCCTCTCCCCTTCCCCCCTTCTCCCCTCCACCCCCTTCCCTCTCCCTTCCTAGCACTTCTTCCCATGGAACAAGGGAGCTGAAGCAAGTGACATGCTCCATACCTGGCCTCCCCCACCTTTCACCATCCCTCCTCCCCCCACCCCCTTTCCCACCTGTACTTTCATCGGAACCTTCCTCTAGTTGCTCCCCATGTCCACCTCCATCTCTATCTACCCGCACCCTCCCTTATCCTAAAATGCCAGCGTTATTCTTAAAGCCTGGTCTCATCCATGGTCCCCATTTCACCTCGACCCAGTGTGATCCTCCCTGCCTAAGCCCCTCCCCTCCCCTTAGCCCCTAGTACCCATCCCATGCCCCCCCTTATTACTTCGCACTCCACTTTATTACAACTTACAACATCAAAAGCATCGAGATCCCTTTAACATAGGATATATGTTCTCAAATTATAGTCCATCACTCTCTTGGAGTCATCTATCTACAGAGTTAGATGACCTGCTGTCCTCAAGATGTCCTTCATGTAGCTCCACTTTCCAGGCCCCCCTCTGGGGGGCTCTTGCCCTTGGATAAGTGCATTAATCATCTGCTCTTGGTCTCTTCCCGCTGCCACTTCAAGTTTGCAGCCTTTGACGCTGATGTCCTCGGTGGTTCCTTTCTAGTCTGCATGTTCTCCGGGATGTTCTGTACTCCCAAGTCCCTTAGCACCTGCCACGCTTCTTCCTTGGATTGCACACGCCTCAACGTACTTTTCACCATAATCCAGAGTCCAAACGGTTACAGCCATTAATATTTCCATCCCTCATGCCTCAAGAGCCCCATCACCTCTCTCATTTCTTGTCATCGTTATAGAGTGCCTGCTGGTAAGTCCTGAAACAGCTCCACCACACAGCCCTCCCATGTGAATGGGCCCAGTTTCCTGGATGTGGCCAAGAGTCTCTTTTTTTTTTTGGTAGACCCCATACACGTTATTATATCCCGGGGCCTATTTTCTTGGACTGGCCCCAGCCCTCGATGGACTCTATCCATCTGAAGGTACACCCCCTCCACTTCCTGTTCAGGATCTGCGGCCTTCAATAATGCCCCAAAGATCTGCATCAGTACTGCTTCACAGCCTTTGTACTGTGGCTTTTCCGGGATCCCACAATTGATCCTCCAAATCTTCAACTTTAGCCCTTAGCGCCTCTTGGGCCTGCAACAGGTTCCTCCCAAGCACTTTGTAACTCTCCAAGCATTTCCTCATGCTGCTCTAAGTGGCTTTCAACTTCCTCCACTCGTGCCCCAAGGTACCAAAAATCTTGGCGCAACGTGCACAAAGCCTCCTTTATTTCATTTTTAAGCCCACTCATTTTGGCTTTCAAGTCTTCTTTCATTTCTGTTAGCCAGCCCTTAAGGTCTTCTGCAGTCTCTGGTCCCCATACCTCCTCAGTCTCTGCCTCCCTTTCGTTCCTGTCTTTGACGGCCATCTTCAGTTCAGACTCCGCCCTTTGCACCTTATCCGCCTGCTTATAGCAGGAGCGATACTCTGGCAGCCGTTTCCGGATTGACATCTCTGTCTGGGGCTCTGCCGGTTCTCCAGGGTATTCCGGGGCAGGAGAGATGGATTGTCAGTTCTCTTTATCGCACAATTAAGGCAGTGTGCCGTGGAGCCCTCTCAGCAATTGTCCATTCTGCCTGCTGATGTCACTTCCTCATCAACATTTAAACATTTAAACAGGTTTCAATGACATCACTCCCATGCTTCTATTCGCCTCATCCATCAGAGGTCCCTTCAGTATTTCTTTTTCTCCAGCAGATGGTGGATAGATTTTCTCCTCCCTGAAGAAAATCTGAGGATTGAGAGGAAAAGATTGATTAAACGCTCGTGAACAACCACCTTGAGAAACATAGGTGACTCTCTCACTTGAGTGTGATATAGGAGGCTCCACTAGACTGCAATCTTTTCGGTAGCCATAGGAGGAGGAAAAATTGGTTCAGCTCAATGCTCTTACCCTGGATAAGAGTCTGTTGAGCAGTCAGAAAATTGGAAGGATGGCAGAATTCAGCAGTCTCACACAATCTTAGCACCCCTTCCCTTCTTCTCTGTCCCCCCTGCTCTCTTTTGAAGATTGCAGAAAGCTCTCAGAGGGCTCTGCCTGCCAGCCATCTTAAACACAGTGCTGCACAACCAACCAATAACACTGTTTCAGGACAGTATTGCTGAGTCTGGCACGGATCCTCTGCACGGGGCTCTCAGGGGGTGAGTACCAAGGATTGATCTCGCCATTGTCCTTGTTGGGGGCTACCAATTCCGTCTTCCTGGGATGCAATTCGGGGTGGACCACTGGTGACCACTGGTGTGATGTCGGGGTTTCCCACCATTTTCTGTCTGTGGTTTTACCTATTGTGCATCTGGTGATCGCGCGATGCTAATGTGCATTCTGCCCACGTGTTTATGTTTATGTTTATTACATTTGATATACCGCTCAAGCCAAAGCATCAGAGCGGTTTACAATATTACATAAAAGTTACAGAAAATATGAAAAGAACGCCATTAATTAGATAGGACAGAATAAGAGATACAGTGATAAGTGGCTGCAATGCATGCTCCTTCCCTAGCGCCTGTAATGCATGTTGCATAAAAATGCAGTTAATGTGTGCCTCCGGTTTGCCACAGCCTTAGCGCGCACTGTTGTGATACTTGCCTAACTCAAATCTATATATTCTTCCAGGAAACGTTTGGCTTGTGGCAAGCGAGGTGCCTCATCCCTGGATTCTGGACTCTGCTGCTCTTGCATGGCAGCTTCTGAGTCATCCCTGCAGGGCCTGCTTTCCCCCTCCCAGTCGGAGAATACAGATAGTCCGACTTGCCTGCCTCAGTGCAGGAGGTGATAGATGGTGCTATGGGTAAGGATATTCAGCGGGCTAGAGGATTTGGCGACCGTGCTGCTCATTGTCCTCTAGGGAATCTATGACAGTTGTGCTCCCTGGTGTTAGTGAGTCATGTCCGAGAGGAGAGTTTCCAGACTCTGAATTGTCCTCCCCGGAATTCTTTCCCTTTTGCAGCAGGCCTGGTCCTTCTGGCATGGAAATTCAGACCCTGCAGCCTCTGGGTGCAGAACAGGCTGAGAATTGTAGCCCTGTTTGATTATCTTTGGCTGAGCATCCCCAGCGAGGGGCGCCCCCTGGAGATGGGGAGCAGCTGGGAGCTGCACGAGATTTTGACTATGACTCAGATTCAGATGACTCAGTACTGGGCTCTGATGTGGATGGAGATGTACTCTCACCTTCAGATTGTGCAGAGGCTGGAGTGATCTGCCTATCCCAGAAGGAGAAGCTAGCATTGCTGATTGCGAAATGCTTCCGGCACAGAGCAGGAGCAAAAGATATACCCGCTCCTTCAAAGGGTGCGGAAATCCACTAGTGTCTTCCCGTTCTCAGATGTGATCAAGGATTTGATCCAGTTAGAGTGGGACTCTCCTGATGCCCCCGCCTAAGGGGCTAAGGGTATGTCAAAAGCATCTACCCACTCCTGAAGAAGAATAGCGTTGAATGGTTTGGCATTCCCAAGGTGGATGTGCAGATCATGGTGGTTATCAGACAGAGCACCATTCCTATGGAAGGTGAATCAGCCCTAAAGGATTTCTGGACCGTAAGGTGGATTCATTGTTGCATAGCCAGCTCACCGTGATGGCTACTATCCTGCAGCTGGTGGTATATACCAGCCTGACATCTCGAGCCCTGCTCTAGTGGATTCAGTCTCTTCCACCAGATGATACTACCCTTTTTTAAGAGTCAGCTGTAGCCTTCCTTTCTGATGCCATGTATGATCTAGTATGTTTGGCGCCGCCAAATTGGCGGCCAGGGAATTGTGCCCTGATGATGGTGTCACTGCGTTGGATTTGTCTCAGGCACTGGGTAGCGGACACATCTTCCAAAGTCTGGTTCACCCAACTGGCTTTTAAGGGAAAGCTTCTGTTTTGAGCTGATTTGGAGAAGCTGGTAAAGGCCCTGGTCAAGACAAAATCTTACCGCCTTCCACAGGACAGGTTCAAGGGGCCTGTGAAGCGGGCTGGTGCCCTTTTCTCGTCAGCCTCTGCCCATTCACCAGGGGCACACTGGCCAGATTCCCGGGGGTCTCGGGACTCTCGGCATCACTAACCTGAAAAATCTTTCTCCCCCTCTGCGTCTGGGCTTCAAGCTCATTCTCATGAGCACGTCCTTTCATGGAGCACGTAGACCCAGGGACTTAGCCCCTTCCAGAGGAGAACACTCCCAGTCTATGCAATGAAGGTTTGGGTGCCCATTCCCAGGTTCCTCTAGTTGGAGGCAGGCTTTGCTGAGGGGTAGACACCATTCAGATTGGTCATGTCTTGGAGTGCAAAGAGTTGATTATGGATACCTTAGATATTTCCCCATGTGGGTCTGCAAGCAAATGTGCCATTATGCGGGCCACCTTGGACAAGTTGCTCTGCCTAAAGGCAGTGATACCCATCCCACAGGACAAGCAGGGCAAAGGCTGATACACCATCTATTTTATGGTGCCCAGAAAGAATGTTTCCTTCCAGCTCATTCTGGACCTCAAGAGGGTCAACAAGCACTTGTGCAATCTGCGCTTCCAGATGGAAACATTGCGCTCCATGATTCAAGCAGTGCACTGAGAGGAATTCTTGGCTTCTCTGGATTTGGATCAGCAGAAGTATCTGCATCTTGCCGTGCTTGGCTCTCACTTTCAGTTCACAGTTGTCCCTTTCGAGTTATCCACCGCCTCAAGGACATTCTCTAAGGTCATGGTGGTAGCGACCATGGCACTGCAGCGCCAAGGGATCTATGTCCATCCATATCTGGACAACTAGCTCATCTGGGCCCATTCCCTTTCAGAAGTGTCCCAAGTGGTGTCCTTTTTGGAAAGCCTCAGCTTGGTGATCAATTGGGGAATGAGACAGTTCTTACCTTCCCAGTCCTTGGAGTTTCTGGAACAACGTTTTGACACTTGAGTGGGCAGAATCTTCCTAGCAGAAGAGAAACTCAAAAGACTGTTGGATTGTCTGGAGCTGTTTTGTGCACAGCAGGCTCCCAGAGTCTGGGATTATCTTCAGCTGCTCGGATTGATGGCAGTGACTATAGAAATGGTGCCGTGGGCGCATGCTCATATTTGACCACTCCAGCAGTCCTTGCTGGTTCGGTGGTCCCCGAGCTCTCAGGAGTTTGAACTCAGGCTCCTGTTCCCGCTCCCATTGATGGTGAGGTCCAGCCTGGTAGTTACAGTGGCCCTGTCACCTAAGGAAGGGCCAGCTGCTGGACGATTTCTCCTGGATCCTTCTGATGACGGATGCCAGTCTGTCGAGCTGGGGGGGCCCATTACCTATACCATAAGACCTAGAGCCATTCGAACCATAGGGATGCGGTGTGGTCCGTCCTCTGCTTCAAGATGAGGGCCATCAGGTTGGCTGTTTTGCATTTATGGCCCCTGGCTGAGGGCCGAGCGGTTTGAGTGTTTTCAGACAACATCATGGTGGTGGCTTATGTCATTCGGCAAGAAGGCACAAAGAGAGCCAGAGTAGCTCTGGAGATGGCTCTCCTGTTTGCCTGGGTGGAGAAGAACCTTCTAGCCTTGATAGCACAGCACATTGCTGGGGTGAACAATGTGGAAGCGGACTTCCTCAGTCAACACTCTCTGGATACTGGAGTGTGGAGTTGAGTCAGGAGGCATTTCAGTTGATTATGTGCCACTGGTGTTGCCCCGAAATGGATCTGATGGTGACTCATGCCATTGCAAAAGTATTGCTGCTTCTTCAGTCGCTGCACAAAGACGGGGTCCTAAGGCATCGACGTCCTGACCCAACCTTGACAAAGTCAGCACCTGCTGAACGTTTTTCCTCCATGGCCCCTGGTAGGGTGTGTTCTTCAGTGTATAGTATGCCACCTGGGCAGGATTGTTCTGGTGGCGCCAGATTGGTCGAGAAGAGCATGGTTCAGAGACCTGATGCGGCTCCTTTAGGTGTCTCTGCTTTGGTTTTCTCCATCTTGAGGCCTATTACAGCAGGAATCAATCATTCTGGAGAACCCAGTTCCCTTCTCACTTATGGCTTGGCTCTTGAAAGGAGACGGCTAGTGTGTAAGGGCTACTCGGATCCCAGAGGAGGTCTACGAATTTGGCATATGGGTGGATCTGGTGCCTCTTTGAGTGATGGTGCAGTGCTCAGCAGTTGGCCCCATTGGACTTTCTGTAGGATTGCCTGGAGAAGGGCCTTTCTCTGGAGACAAGCAGGGGGGGATGCATGCACACTGAATGTGAAATCCACCCGACTGAGCCTTGGGCCAGGTCTCTCAGAGCTCAGTTGCTTCTCTGAGCATGCATGCCTGCTTCCTGCCCACTTGTGCAAAGAGGATCAGTTTTTTCTTTAACCGTGCATAGTCTGCATGGGTCTTTCACCTCTCTTCAACCTTTTTGCCTGTTTTCGATATTTTTGCATTTTTCTTCCTCTGCTGTGGTTTTTCCTTCACTTTGACGGTTCCCCCAATGATTCTCCGACATTGCAGCAAAGCAAAAGTAAGATTAAAAAAAACAAGAAAGAAACAAGTCTTCTCACATGCAACCCTGTGAGATCATGGCCCAACCTTTTTTTTTTTAACTTTAGACCTAGAATGACTTGCCAATAGGGCCCGACACAGACCGTATTTCGATTACCCTTCAGTGGTCATCTGGGGTGCTACATTCATAAATTCACAGTTTATTTTTATACTTTTTATATTTTGTTTATGTATTTATGAATGTAGCACGCCAGATGACCCCTAAAGAAGGGTAATCGAAACACGGCCTGTGCCGGGTCCTATTGGCAAGTCATTCTAGGTCTAAAGTTCAATAAAATAAGCTCTATCCTTCCTACCACGTTTTTGGACTGGGCTTCTTCAATTAACGTGGATTTATGCTTTTGTTGGTGGACTTCCAACCTTTTTTTTTCCAGCCCTCACTGCCCCGGAGGCTCTCTGACTGCAGGAGCTCAATGAAAGTGAAACTACATTAAAAAAAAATCTCTTGTATTTCACAGAGGACAAGCTTTGCTTGGCATGACTGCCTCTGCGGGCCCATTCTCTCTGTGCCTGACCAGTCCTCCTCTCTGCCTCCATTAGGCCCAACACCAGCTTGAGGGGGCACTTAAGGTGGCCAAATTACTGAAGCCACAATCTCCTGATCATAGCTGTGGGGTCAGGAGACCCACCTCGACTCCTTTTGCAGTCGGCCACCCTTCCCCCACTGGAGCTGACAACTACGCTCTCTGCTTCCTCTTCAGACCCTCTGGGGGAACTGCCAGGGACAAGTCACAAGGTGAAAGGGAAGCAAACGTATCTTCTGCACTCGGCTTCAGCCACATCTGATAAGCCTCCTGCAAAGTGTAAACCCCTTCCCCCAATGCCTGACAGTCCTCTCCCCGTTGAGGAGGTGCCCCTCAACAGCTCCCAGTCCTCACTCCTGTCCTTCAGCAACTTCAAGAGGCCCCCCCCCCAGTTACCAGATCCGCGTCTCAGCGTGCCCATTGACCACTGGATCCCTGCCCCCCAGGAAACACTGGGGTCACCCCTTTGACAGGCAGCTGCTGCCACCCCTTGATAAGGATGTCTACTCCATCCAGTCTTACCCATGGGAGCCTTACGAGTCCTACATGGGAGATCCTCCCCCGTCTCTTTTGACCAAGACATCCTGGAAGAGCTGAGAGATGACCTTCCTGTCCTAAGTTCCTTCAGAAAATCTCTTGGGCTCTCACTCTCAGTGAAGCCCAGTCACCCACCAACAAGCATGATTTTCAATCCATTCTGAAGGCATGTAATGTTCCCAAGGAAATTCCTGCACTCCCGGTCCTGCAGGTCTTCCAAACCTCCTTCTGGAAAACCCTTCCTCGGGTAGTGCGATGTCCCATTGGCTTGACCTAAGCTAAAAGGTCCTCTCAGTGCCGGGCTTCCAACACCTCACCAATCAGTTGTGTCGGAGGCCGCCCTTAAAAAGTCTAAAAGTACCAAGCTGCTGTCTCAAACTCCTCCCAGGAAAGATCAGCGCACCCTGGATGCGGTAGGCTGCAAATCATACCAGAGCATCACTCTTGACATGCGCATTTTGGCTCATCAGCTCCACGTGCTGCACTACCATCATGATCTTCTTCTTCACCTGAATGACTTCATCTTGGCGGACTCAGCCCAGCAAACTGTGAATTTACATGAGCCCTTTTACCACATTATCCATGCCATTTATTACATTTACAATTCGGTAGCCCACATTTCTGGATTTAGGAAGGCCTCATACCAGTCATGAATGGGTCATATATGGTTGGTGGCAAGCCAAGGCTGCAGAGAAAGCCCTAAAGGCCACCACTTCTGTGTTTGAAAAATTTAAAGATCAAGTATTTAGAATAGAGGAACAAATATGTGATTTGACTAAACAGACAGAAGCTGACAGCAAGACTGATAGTTCTGACAGTGAAAAATTAAAAAGCTGTAATCCTAGTACTGTAGCTACGGCTCCTCCAGCTTATGAGGAGGAGTTCACTGCATTGGCTGTATCACTAACTAGGAATAGTGCTGCAGCATCCCACCAAGAACAGGGGGAACCGCTCATTCAGTTGAGTGGTATATCTACTGTTTCTACCCCTATTAAATCTGATACCCACCCTTTAGACCCTAGTTTAGGTCCTTCTCTTGGTTCTCCAATCCCTGTACTCGTGGCAGGTGCCACTTCTTTGATTGAGCCAGGTGATCCTTTTTCTACTATTCCTGAAGATCCTGTAGTTATCCCTCGTACCACTAGATTACAACAGTTAAAAAAGGAAATTTTGGAACTCGAGGCATTAATAGGAGTGGAAGCTAGTCAATTTGAGTTTAAAACCACTAAAGAGCAGCTGGCTGAGTATCTTGCCCACTTAGCAGAAAAAGCCCGTACATTGACTGAAGTCATTGTAGCTACACTTGAGGCCCTAGATGTACAAATACAACAGCATACACTAGAGCTGCTGCCGCATAGTCCAAATAAAGAGTTGGTAGCAGAAGCCATGGCTGCAGTTGCCAAAGAAACTGGCCATTGGACAAAAGCTCCTTTGATCCCTAACTGGAAACATTTGCAGCGGTTGACTTTAGAGTTAGGGGAATTTTTAACTTTAAATAAGGAAATTAGAGAGGAGAGAGAACAAAGTAAGAAAATAGATCTGTTGGCTCCATTTAGAGCTTTCCCTAGGGGGGATGGTGGTTTAGTTACTTTAGTATTTCATTGGTCTCCAGCTGAAGTTTTTAATTTGGCTAGATCTTGCCCTGATTCCCGAGAAAAACCTGGTCAGTTTGTGGATTATTGGCATCAGCTAATAACTACTTATGGCCCCTCTTGGGTAGATTTGCAAAATTTATTGAAGTCAGTTTTTTTAAATCCTATAGAATTGAGGGCAGTCACCCACCCCCAACTGTGGGATAATGCAGCATGGGAGTGGTCCCGTGCAGATCCTGTTATTAATGCCTCAGATGATAATCGACTGCTTTCCGGGAAGACCGGAATAATTTGTTAAAAGCTATTGAAAAGAAATGTACTCCTGTAAAAGATTTGTCCAAGCTATTAGACCTGAAGCAAGGTAGGGATGAAACTGTTGCTCAGTTTCATACTAGGTGTTGCCTAGCATTCTGAGATTTTTCTCCTCAGAATGGTGAAATGGAAGGATTTGCTTCAATTTTTGTGAATGGACTGCAACCGGACATAAAGACTATACTTGAAAATGCTTTGCTTAGATGGTCTACTAAGTCTGCACAGGAGATCTTGGAAGCGGCTTTGCATGCGGAAAAGCGGATTCAGAAGCAGAAGGATGCTGATAAAGGTAAACTCGACCGCCAACGTCAAAAGCTTTTAAATCTCCAAGTAGCGAGTTATGAATCCAATTTCAGAGGGCGAGGCAGAGCAAGAGGTGGCAGAGGCAATGTACCCTCTAGGGGTAGAGGTCATGCCCATATGGGAGGACAGCAAGGAGATCGTGCCTGTTTTAGGTGTGACAGGATAGGGCATATGGTAAGAGACTGTACTATGCCAAGGAGTGATCTTCCTCAATCTGATGTGCGTCAGGATGCTGTAGGAGCTAGTTATTCACATGCTCCATACCCTGTTTTTACCCCTAACCAGCCTTCAGTCATGACCCAATATTATGCGGAGACTGACTTGGACTATAGTGAGGACTGACTAGGCTTGGTTGTGTGCCCCAATACACAGGGGGAGATACGTGCTATTATCTTGGGGTATGAATTGCTCTTCCTGTTAGATACAGGGGCCTCTATATTGGCCATAGCGCTATCTCAGTTACCTCCTCCTTTGTTTAAGGCACTGTCTACTGCTCCTAAAGTCCCTTGTGAAGGAATTGAGGGAAAAACTATAATGCACAAAAAATTGACTGATGTGCCTCTTCTTGTGGAAGGGAAATTGTATCATACAGATTTCCTGGTTGGCCCTACTTTGCCTGTCAATCTGCTGGGACGAGATTTTCTATCCAGAAACAAGACTGTTATCAGCTGAGAAACTGGCACTTTGACTTGTACTTTGTGTCCCCTGCAAGTTCAACAGCCTGCATCTGTAACCCCGGCTGTTGTGACAGCTGCACCGTTGGACACACTTCCTTCAACCTTGTGGGCTGTGCCAGGTAATGACATTGGACATCTCAACATTTCTCCAGTCAAGATTGAAGTACATCCAGGAGCTCCATTGCCATATGTGCGTCAGTACCCTCTGCCTGCTGCTTCAGTGGCTAGAATACGGCCAGTGATTGAAAACTTGCTGGCCCAGGGTGTGCTGGTACCCACTTCTTCTTGCAATACTCCTATTTTACCTGTGTTGAAGGCTGATGGTAAGTCTTACAGATTTGTGCAAGATTTGAGAGCTATTAATCGCATTGTTTTACCAGTTTTTCCCCTTGTACCCAATCCTCATGACATTTGAACTCATATACCATGTGGCTCCACCCACTTCTCAGTTATAGATTTAAGCTCCGCCTACTATTCCATACCAGTGGGGGAGAAGTCAAGGTATTTACTGGCTTTTACGTATGAAGGGCGTCAGTATACCTGGACTACGCTTTCTCAAGGGTACACCGAGAGTCCTGCTTATTTTTCACAGGCCCTTAAAGCTGCTTTGCAGGACTTGGCATTGGACAAACCTGTGTTAATACAGAATGTAGATAATTTACTTATTTGCTCTCCTTGTTATGATGCTTGTGTTGCTGATACTATGTTAACTCTTGTACATATCTCCCATCTGGGATTGAAAGTTAATCAGACTAAGTTACAATTTTCTTTGCCACAAGTGTTATTTCTGGGTGTATATCTTTCCTCAGCTGGATGCTCTATCACTGCTCAGAGAATTGGTCCTATTATGTCTATGCCTTTCCCTGCTACTGTCCCTTTAATACGCCCTAACTCATGATTGGAGTCGGGATTGGGTGGAAACTCTGCCATTTGCTTTGTTTTCAATTCACAATTCTCCTCAATGAACTCGACAAGGCCTTATCCCTTATGAAATTGTAACTGGACGTCCGGCAACAACTCCAGCCCATGTTATAGTCCCACCAGATCAATTGTCCGATCCCCAACTGTTGCGCAGTGATCTATTATCCTATTGTAAATATCTGTACCAAACGCTGGTATCTCCTTCCTTTTTGCAGCTCACGAAGCAGGGTGCTCAAGCATCTTGACCACCTCCAGAGGTGGAACCTGGAGACTGGGTGCTCATCAAGGATCCGGCACCGAAGTCTGCTCTGGCAGCAAGGTTTCTGGGACCATTCCAAGTGTTGCTGGTGGGATATTCAGCATTGAAAGTGAAAGGACGGAAAACTTGGATACATCTGGACCAGTGCAAGAAAGCACCGTCACTTGGATGAGACAACTGCCCTGTATATAGCCTAGGCCGGACCCAGAGGAATAATTTGAGATTGAACTGAACTCACTTCCTCCGATTTTATCTCCACTTAACCAAGAAAGTGGGTGCGAAGTTGTTGGACAGTTACAACCCACTTCGGACTTGTCCACAGAGACTTGGTTAATATGTATGCTTTCAGTAGCATTGGCACTGTTTCTGTGTTTCTTAATCTGGTGTGTGGGAGCTCTCTCCCACGTGTAGGAGGTGTGGAGGCTTTCGTAAAAAGCCTACTGGAATTAAGTGAACCAACGGTAGGGCCTAAACAACAGGCAATAGTAGATGAATTGCTCCAAACCTTCAACATTGTCCCTACACCTTCAGTGGTCCAAGATCATACAGTTCCTGAGTATGATCCGCATGCTCCTTGGGCAAAACATGGTGGGTTTTATAATGTGTTTCATTCTCACATTTATTCCTTAGTTCATCGTTTTAACATTTCCAGTTGCGCAGTGTGCTTGCCTCATCCAGCAGCTACGCAGTTTGGATTTTTACCTAGACCTCGACTTATCTCTCTGCAAGAATTTAAGGGGTTGTCTGTGAATGAAACCTTATTCAATCTTACTGTAACATGGCTAGACGTAGCAACCCCTGCTCCAAGAATTAGTCCGCAGCCAGTAACCAACCCTCCCATTTGTTTTCAGCGAGAGGGGGCTCACCCTGTGGGAGAAATCCCCCTATCTAGTTGTCAGACTGTTATGACTAATAATCATGTGTATTTCGTAATGAACAGTTCTACAGTGAGTTCTATAAAGATTCATTCTAATTTAAGGATAGTTAATGCTGTCACTGATCCAAAAACTCGTCTTAACCAGTATGTATTACAGTATTATGACCAGGATGGGCTACCAACATATGGGAAGTACAGATTGCAGAAAAGCAAAGATTGTTCAGCATCTGGTTATGTTGATAATTATGTGTATCCCTATTTAGGATACTATCATCCATGGTTAAGAGATATTTAGCCTGGAACTGAAATTTTGCTTACTGAACCTAAAGATTACAAAATTTGGCCTGATGGACTACTTGCCTTGGTGGGTCATTACTTTGTGTGTGGAACCTTAGCCTATGTCTGATTGCCTGCTGATTGGTCTGGCAATTGCTACATAGCTACTCTTGACCTGCCATGGAAACTGGTCCCTTATGAAACTTTACTTGGAGTGCCTTTTAGTCGTCATCGCAGAGCTGCAGATGACTATAGTGCAGATATAAGTGCAGCAAGAAAATTGCTAGATGATACTACTGTGCTCACTCAACAAGAAGTAAGCACCTTCACTGGAACAGTTTGGCTTAGTACTTTTGGTGCCATACGTCCTACAGCACGGTATGGTGAACAATTATTGCCACTCTATGCTCTAATAGAGGTAACAGCTCAGGATTTGACTGATGCTCTCACAGTCATGCAAGGTACTGTAGACAAACTAACTGCTTACTCTAACCAAAACAGAATGGCCTTAGACTATTTATTAGCCAAGGAAGATGGCGTCTGTGGAGTTGTACATGGTCATTGCTGTACTCTTGTTGACTCTCAGAGCAAAGTGGTCTCTGGTATCTTAGATCAGATGAGAAAAAAACTAATTTCTCCAAAGATAATATTGAAGGAACTTCTGATTCTGTATGGCCCTGGTCTGAAAATATGTGGAGTGGCTTATCAGGTCCCATACAGGCCTTACTGACAGGCCTCTCTGGTTTCCTAGTAGCTCTCCTACTCCTAGGAATGTCTTGCCTGTTTATGAAGTGTTGTGCTTCATATATGGCTAAGACCACAAACACCATTGCAGTCCTTAAGTTACGAAGTGTGCCCAGTACTGGAAATTTGCTCCATGAAATGCCCTTTTATGAAGAATGTGGTTCTGAGCAGAACCAAAGGAAGGACTGTGGAAAAGGGCAACTTAACCCAGGTCTCAAAACTAAATTGGAGACTATAAGGGAACTTGATGAATTATCATGTGATAAAGTAACTTACACAACTATGGACCATCCTGTTTATGGCAATTTGGACCTGGAAGTCACCAGTAGTGACGATGAGTCTACCTATGGAATATTGGACGTAGGAACTGGCAGTAACTCCACAGGAGATCACGAAACAGGACTGTAAAGTTAGATAGCTATAGGTGAAACATATGCTTATTGGAATTCACAAGCTAAATTGCACTATTAAAGAGTTTTTCTCTGTTAGATTGTTCTGCACTGTTAGAATTGCAACAGAGAATTAGCTAACAGACCTGTGTACATAGTTATTGGGTCACAGGCCAGCTTCTCCAAAAATCAATGGAAAAAGACCTTGCTTCCCCTTTATCTTTGCAACATGATTGGTTGACAGTTAGTAACTAGGGCAGCATGTACTTTAGAGAATCAGACCTTAGGTCAACATATAACTGGAAATTAAACAAAGCTTGAATAAATAATAGAAATTCAGCAAATATTATAAGAGTAACTAATCAGCTTGTGCTTAATGTTGTGCTTAATGGAAGAAATATAGCGACACCTGCTGTGTCTAGTGAATATAGTTATAACCTTGTAACTTCTGCTTTTTGATGTTGCTTGGCAAAGATATCAGGAGATTCTATTTTAGATTTGTACTTTTGTAGCATGAATGTTAATTAAAAATTAACTGTCAGCTGATAATCCTCAATAAAAACTGGAACTCTGGCTGAGAAATCTTTGACGGAGTTCAGGACAGAAGGCCTGCTTTTTGGCTCTCTGGCTCCCTCCAACAGAGCTCTGGAACAATTAATTAATTAAATAATTGTGTCTCTTGTTCTTTTCCTTCCTGTTAGAAGGTTTCAGATAATTAACTAAAGAATCCAGGTTCATTTGCAGGAGGGCAGGCCCTGAGATAAGAGAAAGCTACAGGCTTAGAGAGGACCTCCACAACCACCTCGCAGATGCACCCTATCTGGGCGATGGCCTCTTTGAGTCCAAGGTTCAAGAGGCTGTCTCGGAGGTAAAGGATCGCTCCTCCACCATCCAAGAGTTGGTGGCTCAGCCGGTGGAACCGCCTTTCTCTGAACACCACACCTCTCTGCCTAACTACCACCACCTGTATCACTACCAACGTAGATCGATTATTTACATTATCAGAATATAGAAAAACTAGGGGACATGCAATGAAGCTACAGGATAAACTATTTAAGACTAATAAAAGAAAATATTTTTTTCACTCAATGTGTAATCAAACTCTGGAATTTGTTACCGGAGGATGTAGTAAAGGTTGTTAGTGTAGCTGGGTTTAAAAAAGATTTGGACAAGTTCCTGGAGGAAAGGTCCATAAACCATTATTAAGAAGGGACCCAGGATATCAATGCTTGACCCAATACAAGCATTGTGTAACCTGTGTCTTTTGGGGAAACTGCTAGGTACGTATGACCTAGATTGGCCACTGTTGGAAACAGGATACTGGGCTTGATGGACCTTGGTCTGACCCAGTATGGCATATCTTATGTTCTTATGTTCTTATACTTCATCAGGGCGCACCTGGACACCCTTCAAGCTCGAGCATTCCTTCCCAAATCGTGGGCCCAAGACTTACGGTCCCTCTGTTCAATTCTGGCTTCACTCCAAATGATGTTGGCCCTCTGGCTTCTGCGGTTACTGGGGCACATAGCTGCTGCTATGCATGTAGTGCTCCTTGCACGACTGCACATGCGCCCGCTGCAGTGGCACCTCAGACTCAACTGGTGCTAATGCTCTCAACCTCTGCTTGCTCGAATTTCTCTGGAGGGCCCACAGAAAGCAACCCTCCTAGATAGTCTTCGTTGGTGGACATGCTCGACCAGTCTCTCAGTTGGATGTCCCTTTCAAGTGCTTCTTCCTCAAATCATCCTGACTACAGGTATGGCTGGAGGGCCCACCTGTTTCACCTTTCCACTCAAGGAATGTGGCACCTGCAAAAGAACACCCTGCACATCAATTTGCTAGAGCTTCGAATGGTATGCTAAGCACTCAAAGTCTTTGTCAACCATGTACATCATCAACTAGTACTCGTACTCATGGACAACCAAGTATCCATGTTCAATATCAACAAGCAGGGAGGGATGGGCTCGCTATGCCTTTTCCGCGAGCCTGCATGGCTCTGAACCTTTGCCCTGTCCACTGGGACTACCTTCTGGGCCACCTACCTCCCAGAGACACAGAACCAACTTGCCAACAAATTAAGTTGCCAACTGGATCTGCATGAAGGGTCTCTCGACTCCAAGATCTTTCACTACATATTTTATTTATTTATTTATTTACATTCTCGTATATACCGCACTATTCTGCATCAGTGCAGTTTACATTGAACAAACTGAAATTACATTGAACAGGGCATTATAACTTGGAGATAACTATTTTACAGGGAACATGGGCTATGGGGGGTTAAGTGGCTTGCCCAAGACCACAAGGAGCACCTGTGGGACTAGAAACCCCAGTCCTTCCGGCCCAAGGTTGCTGTCCTCTAGTGGGATTTGAACCCCCAACCTTCCGGCCTGAAGTACCTTGCCCCAACCACTAGGCCACTCCTCCACTCCATATGGGACGATTCAGTTATGGACCTTTTTGCCTCTGTGAATAATGCCAGTGTCCGGTCTTCTGTTCCACTTGGCCATGCCTGCAATGCTGAGCACCAGATGCCTTCTCACTGGACTGGTTCCAGGGCCTTCTGTATGCCTTTCTCCTGTTCTCACTCATTATGCGAATCCTTCTGAAGATCAAGCAAGACAAAGTATCATGCATTCTCATAGAACCATGCAGGCCTCGGCAGCTCTGGTTTCCTCATCTGATGGCACTCCTGCAGGAATCCTGGGAGCACAGCCCAGCCTCTTCACCCAGCATCAGGGCCATCTCCTCCATCCCAACCTCCAGAGTCTGTCCCTCACAGCATGGTGGCTTCTGTCACTGAGACCTGATCTCCTCACTGCCGCCAGGCGTTCTCTCTGCTCTCCGCTTCCTGTTGGCCCTCGGCTCAATGCTTCTACCAACACAAGTGGTCTCATTTCACTCAGTGGGCTTCTTTCAAGGGCCAAAGCCCTGTCCAGTGCTCAGTGGGACAGATATTCTCATACCTCCTCCACCTAACTCACTCAGGCCTTCAAACCAACTCTGTGCGCTACCATTTTTACACCATCACTGCGTCACATGACCCAGTCAATAGACACCCCATCTCAGTGCACCTGGTTGTTGCTAGATTCATGAGGGGCCTCATGAACACCAATCCAGCCATCTGACTTCCCAGGTTGGTCTTGGACCTCAATGTTGCCAGTGTGAACTCATGAACCTTCCGTTTGAGCCCTTCACATCCACGTCACTCAAACACCTCAGCTGGACCATGACTTTTCTCGTAGCCATCACTTCATCCAGACGGCTTGGCAATCTCCAGATGCTGATGTACTACTCTCCATATATGCAGTTCTTTCATGACAAGGTAGTCCTTTGCAACCACCTGAAATTTCTCCTGAAGGTGGTCTCTGATTTTCACATCAATCAGCCTATTGTCCTCCCCGCCTTCTTCCCAGACGACCTTATGGGCTCTCCGGAAGAAAAGCTCCACACTTTGGACTGCAGACCTGTGCTTTTATACTATCTATATCATACAGAACCTTTTTGCAAGTCTTCTTAGTTGTTTGTGACTTTCAATCACAACAATCCTGGATACCCAGTGGCCAAACAGACCATTTCGTCTTGGCTTGTGGACTGCATTGTCTTCTGCTACAAGCAGGCCACTTTACCATCTCCGGGACAATAAAGCTTCTCTGAGCTTTGAGAGACCAGGCACAAGGCTCAGTCGGGTGAACTTCATCTTCAGTGTGCCTGCATACCCCTGCTGTCTACAGAGAACCCCCATTACAGGTAAGCAACTATGCTTTTCCTCAGCTCCCGAAAGTTCAGGTGGCAACTTTATCCTGTTTCCAAGGTCTGTTGGCTGGTAAGTCTCTAGCCTTGCACCCAGACATCTCGCGCTTTCTCCAGGGGGTTTGTTGTCTGCGTTGTCCCCTTCAATCTGTGATCCTTTCCTGGGATTTGTGTCTGGTGCTTAGGGCCCTGCTTGCGGTGCTCTTTGAGCCTTTGAAGCGCACTACCTTAAAGGATTTGTTGCTCAAAAGGTCTTCGTGGTCGCGATTTGTTCTGCAAAGCAGATTTCCGAGCTGTGGGCTCTGTCTTGCTGAGATCCTTATCTGTCTTTTCAAAGGAGGCCTTTCCAGTTGGCCTGTGCCTAAGATGATTTCTCCCTCTCATGTGAGCCAGGGGGTGTGCCTGCCCTCTTTCTTTAAGGAGCAGTATCGGGGAAGGATAAGGATCTTCACTTTGTGGATGTCCGGAGGGTGCTTCTCCGGTACTTGGAGGTTATGAATTCCTTTCGTAAGTCCAACCATCTCTTTGTGCTCTTTACTGGCCCACGCAAGAGTGATGCGGCATCCAAGTCAACATTGCACTGAATTAAGGCGGCCATTGCCTCGGCATATCTGTTGTGGAACTAGCTGATTCTGGAGGGTTTGTACACCCATTTTACCCGAACACAAGCGTCCTTGTGGGCGGGGTGGAGCTCAGTAGCCCCTGCAGACATATGTCTTGGATGTCCACGTGGGTGGACATAGCCTTTGGCTCAAGGGTTTTACAAGCTGTTGTTTCTTCTTCCCGCCCAGTGGAGTTATAGCTTTGGTACATCCCACTTGTCTGGACTGGTCTAGCAGGACGATATGGAAGGTGAAATTTTACTTTCCAGATAATGTCCTTTCCTTGAGTCCTGCTAGACCAGTCCAGGGCCAACCTCTGAAACTGTATTTGCTCTGTTCTTCTGCTCGGTATCCTTGCATCCGCTATGATTTTTATCCTTGGCACTGTAGGTTTACCATCTACTGACAGCCTTATATTTATATTTTCCTGTACATAGTTCTCTACTGTTGATCACTCATTGTTGTCCATGATTGAGGTTGTGTGAGGCTTGCCATGTTTCTCCCATATGCTTTGGGATGAATTCAGTGGCGGTTCTTCCATTAAGCCATCTGAGACGATGGCCTCAGGCGGCACTCTGATGGGGGTGGCACTCCGACGCTGGCGGCACTCCAGCTCTGTTTTAATTTTAGATTTTACAGCCTCTGGCCTGCCTCTGATTTCTCTCATGGAAAGGCAGAGGCAGGCCAGAGGCTGCAAAATCTAAAATTAAAACAGAGCTGGAGTGCCATCGCTGGACAAATTAGCCTAATCGCTTGCAGGAACCCTGCAAGTGATCAGGCTGATTTGTGCGGTGGCGGTGGCACTCCAGCTGTTTTCATTTTAAATTTTGCTGCCTCTGGCCTGTCTCTGCCTTCCCGCCACTCTTTTCTCTCTGCAAGCATTCTTGAGGAAAAAAAAGTGGCGGAAAGACAGAGGTAGGCCAGAGGCAGCAAAATCAAAAATAAAACAACAACCACTGCCGCCACCGCTGGATGAGAGGTGCAGGTGGAGGGAGTGGGCACAGGGCGAAGACAAGTGAGAGACAAAGGGGAGAAACAGGGGGGCAAATGCTGGACAAAGGGGGAGACAGGGGGACATACTGGATAAAGGAGAGAGACAGGGGACAAATACTGGACAAAGGGGGAGACAGGGGGACATTCTGGACAAAGAGGGAGACAGGGGGACATACTGGACAAAGGGGGGAGACAGGGGGACACACTGGACAAAGGGGAGAGACAGGAGGCAAGTGCTGGACAAAGGGGGGAGACAGGGGGACATATTGGACAAAGGGGAGAGACGGGGGCATACTGGACAAAGGTGGAGACAGGGGAAAAATGCTGGACAAAGGGGAAGACAGGGGGACAAGTGCTAGACAAGGGGGAGAGACGGGGAAAATTCTGGACAAAGGGGGAGATGGGGGACATACTGGACAAAGGTGGAGATGGGGACATACTGGGCAAAGGGGAAGATAGGGGAACAAGCGCTAGACAAAGGGGAGAGACGGGGGCAAATGCTGGACAAAGGGGGACATAGGGGGACATCTCTTTCTATTTCTCTGGTATTGCACTGTACGCAGAATCTGGCTTCTTAAGGTTGCAGTTTAATTTTTATCTACATATGTTTATTTTTAGGTTATGGTCACTTATCTGTACTTGGTAAGGGTCTGTGATTTGAGTGTGTGACCAAGACCAGGTGCTCTGTTAACATGGAGTTTGTATGTAGGGATTTGTACTGTAGTAATCTGAATTGTTCAACTGTCCAAATAGGTGTTTGGATGTTCCAGGGCCCACTATAGTATTTACAGTGATGCTTTTTTTTGGATGGTCTCATTATGTGAGTTTTGGAAGTTGGTGCTGGTATGGTATGGTAAATTTTCTCTATAGATACTCAATAACTTTGTTGTAGGATTTTGTATTAGTTCACAATATGCCTGGTACTGGATAATGTTTATTTGTTTGTTTTTTTAAGATATTGAGTTCTGTGGGTGAATGTCCTGGTTCTGCTCTGCACCCACTGTTGAGGAAGGGGGTTCTGTGGATGCAAAATATATGTTCAAAAAGAAAAAGCAAGAACCATAACGCAGTTTATAACAACAAAATAAAAATGAGTTATAATTTAATTTTATAAAATGTGCTGTGGTTCTCACTCTTTCTTTTAGTTCCTTGGTGTGCCAACTCTTGCATTTCCTTCATATAATCTAATCATCATCCCTCGCCTCAGGCAGCAGATTGCCTTGAGCTTCCCCTGGATGAATGCTGAAGGTATCTCTGGTGGCTGAGGCAAATAGAGGCATGTGAGTGATGTCATTGAAACCTGGGTTTTTCATTGGTTCTTTGTCTCCACCAAATCTGCTGGTAAGGGAACACAACCCACTTGTCTGGACTGGTCTAGCAAGACTCAAAGAAAAGACATTAAGTGGTAAGTAAAATGTCATCATCTGCAGTTTCATAATCTTCACTCCACCCCCACATATGAATGAGCCTGCCTTGCCTGTTTACACGATAAGTAGTAGTAGAGAAGTGAGTATGATCCAGTCAACGGTGAAGGCTGGTGGTGCTTTAGTCTCAGAGGTGGTGAACTAGGAGTAGTTCCTGTGCTGTACAAGTTCAATTTCTGCATGTGGTAGGAGATGGAATAGAAATTAAGGCCCCAACACCCTCCCCACACCCTAAAAAGAAAATGCCTCAGTGCATTTCTGTAGGACAATAAGTTCCTAAAGCTGCAGTATACAAACACTAAGGGGTATGTCTACTAAACCGTGTTAACGTAGCAGATGCTATGTTAACGCGTGTTATGTAACATTAACGCGCTTAAACGTTACCTAACACGCGTCAGCGTTCCCGGCCGCGGTAAGTCCCGCAGAGGGTGGAGAGAAGGGGTCAATGGGTGGGGAGTGGGTGGGGAGAGGCCCCTTTTACACTAACGCGGGGAAATGAAGGGCTGAAAAGTACCGCAAATGAAAACCTGTCATTAGATGCACATTTGCAGGAGAGAGAAACCATTTCAGTGTCAGCAATGTACAGCATAGGCAGGGAGCACAAGAAACATGATAGTAGTGCTTCATTTGCAGCAACAGCATAGTGCCCAAGTACGAAAGGCCACTATGGCGATAGTGCAAATGGGGCATAGGGGGCTGCAGGCGGCACATGTAGTGGGGGCCACATAGATGCGTGCGCTGATCAACCAGGTCGAAAGCACCACAGAGCCCAAGAGAAACAGCAGGAGAAAGCAAACTGTGACCGTGTGTAGCATGCAGCTCTATGATATGTTAATGAAGGACAGATCCTCTGCCGTGGCCAGGACGGAGACAAAATCACCATGGGTGGTGGGTATGGGAGGCCCCTAGGTGGGCTGAGGTCTGGGGGGAAACCAGGTCACCAAATGTCTAGTGTGGACAGGGAGAGTGTAGATGGGGCACCAACTAGAAGGGCAGGGGGGATCCTGGGACACATCCCCATGAATGGGGTGAACATAGGTGCAGTCTCAGGGGGTGGGAAAGACACCAGAGGATGAACCTGAGCTGATGATAGACTGGCTGATGGGGGAATGGGCAAGGGGGCGATCCAACAACCAGTGTGCAGGGATGGGATTAGCGGGGTAGGTAGTCATGCGGGTGGCAACGGAGATGTCAGAGAGCGTAGGGAGAGAGAATGGTGGGTGTGGGATATGGGGGAGGGGTGCAAGGGGATGCGAGGTGTGGTGGGAGAGTTGGCAACGAAGGTGGGGTGAGGAGCGGTGTGCATGCAGGACAGGGGAGGCAATGTGAAAGGACCCTGGAACAAAGTGAGATGCCAGGGAAGCAGGAACAGGGATGGATAGGGAGGAGGGGGGGGTGCATGGACGGATGTGGAGTGGTGGGGGAATGGGGAATGGAGCGTACTCTGTGAGAAGGCTCAGCAGTGGTGGAGATAAGGTCAGCTAACCAGTTCCATTCAGCAGAGTACATAGGGGAACGGTAGTGACTTTGGGACATACGGAGTTGCAGACGAATGATGGGACAGGGATGTTGTCGGCACAGATGCTCGGTTCCGCAGGGGTATCCACAGTGACAGTAGAGACTAGTGTGACACCAGGGGTGCTGGGTAGGGTGGGGGAGGGAATGGAAAGGGCGGGGAGGAGCAGGTGTGGCATGGGATGAGGTATGTGTCATGATCCAGGTATGTGCCTGGATGTCAGGGGGTAGAGGATAAATGTTGAGGGGAGCAGGCCATGGAGGGGAGCAGAGTATCCAGGCCGGGTGACCGAGGGGGGAGTATGAGCATTGGTAACACGGCTGAACGCAGATGTGGCAGGACCGAATTGTGAACAACGTGGAGGGGTCAGTGGAGGTGTGGGACAGAGGTGAGAAGGGGCGGCAGGTACGGGTGGTGCAGGGGAGGAATAGGGGTGACAGGGGGGGGCGGGAGGGAGGTGGTGGCATGGGTGATGAGGGGATCCAAGGGTTGCCCAGCAGAGTGGGTAGGAAAAGAGACAAATTGACAGAGGAAATGGCAAGGGGTATGTGCCCAGGGTGTACACAGGTAGGACACAGGGAACATGGAGCTGTCAAATGAAACACTGGACACGTGACCACAGGCAATACCACTTGTGCAGCCATTTATTGTTGCCATCCCCGACCACGCCGTGCACGTCCCCTCCCACCCCGTGGTGTGGGTGCTATTGCTGCCGCTGCTGCTGGCTGACCTGTCCATTCTGCCAGCGCCTCCCAGGCAGCTGCCTTCCTCTCAAAGCTGACAGCCATGGCCTGCGCTGTCACACCCAGGCCCCGCATCTCCCCGAGGATCCCCTCTATCACCATCCACTGGCGTTTTACCTCATGGCATTGCTGTTCCGCCTCATGCCACAGCCGTTGCGCCTTGTGCCGCTGTCGGCACTGCTCCTGCACAACCTCACCCAATGCCAGCTGCATGCCTGTGGGTGAGATACGGTGTGAGACTTGAGACATGGGGTGCACATGCCACCTGTACACATGCAACAGGTGACCCGAACGGTCGGACACTCACCCTGTGCATCGACATGCGCCGTTGCGGAGTGGGACCTCATCTCCCCGATGACATCTGCTATGGCCGACTGTGCATCCCTTGGGGCGGGACCCGGTACAGGTGGCCCAGGCATCCCGTTGGCTGCAGCAGCTGATGATAGGTTGCGATCATCCGCCTTCGGTCCCGACCTGCCATCACCTGCCAGGTGTGGTGCTGGTCCCCTCTCCTCCTCCTCCTGTGCCACAGCTGCACCTCCAGTCATCCCTACTGCAGGCCCCGCCTCAGCCAGGGGCCACGGCCCAGGAGCTGAGAGCCACTCCCTCTTCTCCACCTCCATGGCATGTATGTCACCTGTGGGGGAACAGGGTACACAGCTCAGGTGTGGAGTGGCTGGCCATCCCTGTCACATCCTACACTTACAGACTGTGTGAGCCGCAGGGCACCTCGGTTATTATGGACACACCCAGGCTCCATACATGTGGCCAGGACTGTACCGGTGCAGGGATGTGTGTGGTACCTTCCGATGTCCGTGTTCCGGGTGCCAGTGGTGTCTCACTGGTGCCTGCATGTGCATGCATCTGGGGACATCCCATGTGCATGCATCTGGGGATGTCCCAGCACCCCCAGCCCCATCCCAACAGGTGTGATTGTTGGGGTGGGGCTGGGGGTGCTGGCCCACTGTTGGCAGGGACAGGTGTGCCCTGTGGTGGCAGGGGCATGCATGCATGTGTGCATGCCCCGGGGTGGGGTGGGGCCCTGGCAGTGTGACTGTCATTGAGCTGTGGGTGGCTGTGCGCAGCGGGCACATGTGTGGGTGTGTGCCACATGGCTATGTGTTGAACCCACTGTGCTCCCCAACCACACCACCCCTTGTATATTGGTGCCTCCTATGTCTGACTTGCTACACTACCATACCCATACCCTACCCTTCACCCACCTCCAGCCACCCACCCCATGGCTCCCCATTGCCTCCTGCTTCCATGCACTCACCACCTACCGCACACACAGGTGCAGACAGTCTCTGTCTCCCCCATGGTCTATACCCTGTGGCCTTTGCTGTCCTCTCCACCCCTGCACTATGGCTCCACAGCACATCTTCATCCTACGCTGCTACCATGAAGCTGTCCCACCTGCACCTGCACCCTCATGCCACCCCTCCCGCACACACATTCACCAGCACCACATCCCCCTCCATTCTGTACCCTGCCCTATCAGCAGTGCCTGTGTGGCACCGCCCACTGCCTCTGTGTCATTCCTTTCCCCTCAATCTACGGTAACCATGCCCTCCTTTACGCTGTTCCGTCCCCTCTCTGCCCCACACCCAACCCCCCCTGCACCATCTCTCAGCCGACGATGTCACCCCCAGCCCTTGCCCCCACGGACCTCCATCCCTCCCTGGGAGGGTATCGGCATGGAATGCGCCCAAGGCGCGTCCACGGCCCCCACCCTCCCCTCCACTCTCGCTATCTCTGGTGCCATGTGGGGTGCACGCTATGGCCCGCATGCCCCAGCTGTTATACATGATCTCCCCATCTCTCCTGGTCTACCCCGGCCTGCCTGAGACCTGCCATCCCCCTGACGTGACAGCACCTATTTCCGCTGCATGTGCTTGGTTGTGGGCTGTCACCGGAACACATATCTCCGTCTTACCTGCACATGGGTCGCTGTATCAAGCGCATGGGGCAGCCCATGGATATAGATGGGCCCCAGTCGTTCCGCGAGGTGCTGTTCCAGCAGGGTCAGGGTGGCCCTCTGTGCTGCACCCCACCTGTGCCATGTGCATGGCGCCTCTCCTGTGTCAGTTGCACCTGGATACCCCTCTTGATGTCACAGTAGCATTTGCGCAGGTTCTCTACATTGCATGCACCAATGGTGGTGGTGCTGTTTTGGTGCCTGAATAGCACCTCGAAATGTTTGAGGATACTAGCCAGGAGGAGGTCATTCTCCTCCTGGGTGAAGCAGACTGCCGTCCTCCTGGCTTCATCGGCCACTGGCCTCCAGTGGCACTTGGCCACTGGTGCACCTCTAGGCTGATCAGGTGGGTGCTGGGTGACCCCAGATGGGCCTGACTCCTCCCCCTCAGGCTCGTCTGTGCTGGGGACTGCTGGCGGCTGCTGGCTGGGTTGCTCTCCCCCAGTCACATTGTCTCCTGGTCCCAGTCCGTCTCCTGCCTCAGGCTGTCTATCCTCCTGCATCATTTGGTACCTGTACCATACACCTTCGGTGTTATGTGCATGCTGTGCCCATTTATGTACCTAGGTTGTGGTCCTACACGCATTCCGACTGTGCAGCGCGCGCGCATGCGCAGTGTGCATTGCATTTGGGTGCATTCCATAGTGATTGGCTCCACGGACTGCAGGTAGGAGGAGCACATGGCCTGTCCCCGTGCGTTAGTATCTGTGAAACGTATGCGTGGACGCACCGCGTGCCCTACCTACGCACATCCGAAAACGCCAAACGTATGGCAAGTTATGACACGCGTAGGTGGGCGTGTCCATGCGCATGTTTGACGGATGCTACTGCACGGGAACACGCCACGTGCTCCTCCTACATGTGTCCGAACGCGCTGTATGCAAGCACATTAGCATCCATCAAATGTGCGAGTGGATGCGCCCACCTATGCGCATCGTATTGTGCCATACCTCAGCATTTTTGGACACGCCCACCTACGCACGTCATAACCTGCCGTACGTTCAGCGTTTTCAGACACGCGTAGGTGGGGCAAGTGGTGTGTCCATGCGTACATTTCACAGATGCTAACACACGGGGACACGCCACATGCTCCTCCTACCTGTGGTCTACGGAGCCAATCACAGAACACGGCTTTTGAGGAACGCACGTTTCTATGCGCGCTAAGGCGTTACGCTTCCGTATGTGCTGGGCTTTTTCTGATACTGCTGCTGGTGTGTGTCTTTGCATCTGCAGGTGTGCTATGTTTGTTCTGATTACTTGCCACTCCCCATGCCCTATTTAGCATCTGACCTTACTCTACCTGATGTCTATCATAGCTCAGACCGACAATACGGGTTGTGTGATGGTGGCGTTGGTGGAGCTGGCGGAGCTGCAGTTGCCTAATGAGGGAGATGGTGTCCATGGGGCTGTGGCACTTGGCATGGGTGCAGTCCCACTGCAACACAGACCTGCAGCTGTGGAGGCTCTACAGGCGAAGATAATATCAGCACCACGCCGTAGGCGTGCCAAGCAGCATCCTCACCTGCCTCACCTCTACAGGCCCAGGCCCATGCTCCAGGACATACATGAGGACCAGGTCATCTCCCTCTACCGTCTGAGCACAAGGGCTATTAGGGAGCTCTATGAGGATCTAAGACCTGACCTCGAGCCCCTGACTGCCCGGTCACATGCCATACCGGGATTGGCTAAGCTCCTGGGTGCCCTACATTTCTTTGCCTCTGGCTGTTTCCAATCCTCGGTGGCTGCAGTGGGTGAGATGAGCAGGCCTACCTTCTCACGCTGTCTCCACCAGGTACTGCGGGCCATGGTCAGCTGGGTTAGGAATTACATAGTGATTCCTAACAATAGGCAACATTGGGGGGCCCTGGGCCAGGCATTCCAGTGGTTTGCAGGGATACCACATGTGATAGGAGCAATTGATTGCACACATGTTGCCCTGCTCCCGCCCAGAGACAGGAAGGTGGTGTTCCACAACCGCAAACACTACCATTCCCTGAATGTGCAGGTTGTTTGTGATGCAAATATGCGTATTTTGAATGTGGTTCCCTGGTTTCCAGGGTCCGCCCATGACTCCTATATCCTGCATCACTCGGCACTGCTTGGCCAATTTGAGGCCAGAGAATATGAGGACTGTGTCCTGCTGGGTGGGTGTTTACCATCTCTAACATGCGCAGCCGGTGTATGATATATGGGGTCCCACTGTCACCTATGACTTCTGCATTTTTATTTATTTATTTTTATTTTATTTACTACACACTTATATACCGCCACTTCCAGCGATCAGCAGCGGTTTGATTCATCTTTGGGGGATTGTCAATCAAGACTTGGGGGAGGGGGGTGGTAAATACATAGATCTGAGGTCACAGCACACATGGTTAGCACAATGCATGCCTTTCCTTGCATTGTGGTTGGTGGAGCGCTACCTTGTATGGGGCTGTGTCCACCATCATGCCCTGTCACCATCACCGGGGACGTGGTCACATACCTTTGTGGGATTCTACACTTAACTATGTCTACCATGTGTGTCTCATTGCTCTTCTGGGTGTCTCGGCACACATGTGGATAACACTGGTATCTGCTACTGCTACTCTGTTGCACAGGTCTTATGGACAGGGACGCTCTGAGCACATATGGTGTGTTCCTGCTATGGTGGGCTGTGACACCTTTTGGTTGACAATAACTATGGCACATGGCCTCAGACCAACCACATATGCAGATGTACATGTGTCTGCCTTTGTAGTGTATCCCTAGTAGACTCTGTATGCAACGTGTATGTGTGTGCAGTACCGGGGGGGGGTGTGTGTGTTAGATTTTCTCCCAGAATCTTCCTCATGCTGTACTGTGTGTTGGAGGGCCATTCACCATTGTCTTTGTTTGAGACGTCACATGGGTGGGGTTGTGGTGACACATTATATCACACATGTAAGCTGTATGTCTGCCAACGTTATTTTGTCTTTCCTGACATCTTGACCTGACCCCTCAAGTATATGTTACTGTGACAACTGCTGTGTGTGCACTGTATCATGGCCGTCACATGATTGCACACATGCGCATCTCGGCCCTTTCCATTGTGCATTGCCAGTTGTCCGCCTGATGCGTTCATGACTGCCACTACTGCCTTTTGGGTACAGGTGGTTGGTCATGTGTTTGGTCTGGATACAGTTGATGTGTGTTGCCCTCATTACCCTTCCCTGGGGTTCTGTGTGTCACACCTCTAGACGCTGGCATAGAGCCGCCGTGTGCCATTATGTGACGTCATATATTTGTGTCCCTGCTTATCTGTTGTCCATTCAGACGTAGATGCTTGTATGCTTTTGTGTGTCCATCTATAACTAAACCCAAAACCTATTCGTTTCCCCCATATAATATTACTTCCAAAAAGAAAGAGAAACCAATTAATCTACAAATTTTTGTTGGAACGCACGCCTGGAAGGAAGGAAGAAACCTCCCCTTCTCATAGCGTGTTGTTCCGTTTTTATCTTTTGTTAAAATTTAGGGATTTACCCCTAATAAAGGATCGAGGGACCATAACCCTCAATACCAACCAATGATTAATGATTTTCAAAGATAGTACTTAGCTTGAGGTTGTCTATTTTCTGACAAACTTCCAAAGATGTTCACCACTGGAAAACTATGAAAGGTCTTCACTGCTGTAATTAAGTGTTCATACTCGCAACCACTGCTGGGCCTAGACACTTCAGGCCCGGCTGTTAGACCTTTTCGCTTCTCTTATGTAAGTCCTTATGGATCTTAGGTACCATATACATAATCGGGGTAAATGGATTCAATGGGTTAAGAAACTGATGTTCCTGAGAGGTTATAAAAATAAATTTGCTACGACCTGTTTGACGCCTGAATTTATTCCATGCCTATTGGTTACCAACCGGTCATGTGATTCTCATCCAGTTTTAAAAGGCTTTGTAGGTCCGGAAGCAACTATGAGCGACAGGGTTTGAGGAAGGGCCGGGAATAGCGGAGGCTCGAAACACTACAACGTTGGGTTACCAGTTACGCCCATGTGAAGCTGTTCATTGGAAGTTATCTTGAGGATTTTTCTTTCGACCAAAGGCTCCCGAGGTCTGTGTGAAGCAGATTATACTGGGCATCGGTTTGCGCGTCTCATTTAGGAATAAAGACAAGAGAAGCGAAAAGGTCTGCCGGGCCCGAAGTGTCTAGGCCCTGCAGTGGCTGCGAGTATGAACACTTAATTACAGCAGTGAAGACCTTTCGTAGTTTGCCAGTGGTGAACATCTTGGGAAGTTTGTCAGAAAATAGACAACCTCAAGCTAAGTACTATCTTTGAAAATCATTAATCATTGGTTGGTATTGAGGGTTATGGTCCCTCGATCCTTTATTAGGGGTAAATCCCTAAATTTTAACAAAAGATAAAAACGGAACAACACGCTACGAGAAGGGGAGGTTTCTTCCTTCCTTCCAGGCGTGCGTTCCAACAAAAATTTGTAGATTAATTGGTTTCTCTTTCTTTTTGTGTGTCCATCAGCTCCTGCTTGACCTTACCACATTTCATTCTGCAGGTGATGCAGGATATGGAAGTCGTGCCTGGTTGCTGACTCCCGTGCGTCTTCCACGGACACATGCAGAGATGAGGTACCATGAGGTCCATGCCTCCAGCCGCTCAGTCATTGAGTACACCTTTGGCGTTCCGAAGAGTCACTTCAGGTGTCTGGATAGGACTGGTGGTGCCTTACAATACCCCCATGACTGTGGCACATATCATTCTGGCCTGTTGCATCCTGCACATCATTGCTCTCAGGCGCAATGTCCCAGTCAAAATGAATGAGGATCTGGAGGAAGATCCTCTGTGCCCTCCTGTACGTGCCCATGGTGACACACATGAGGGGATGGTAGTCAGGCAACATCTGATCGCGGAGCTGTTCTCCTGTAAGTCCTGCATATGTGGGGATGTGCATATGGGTATACATGTATTTACTGCCATATGTGTTTCATGGTATTAACCTGACATATATATTTGTCACTTGTGTTTTTGAAACCCCTGGATAAGCTGTTGACCCTGCCCGGTGCTGTGGTGCATGTGGAAACTGTGTGTACATCATTCAACCTGCAGGTGACTGGAGTTGGTGGACATAAAGGTAACTGTACTATGGGGGCAGTACAGCATTGCACATGTCTGTGGTTCTCTCTCCACTGCACATATGTTGTTGTACATCTCTTTGGCCTGTGCCTCCATACCCCATATGTTCCAGTAGGTACCCATATGGCCATTGGTTTGTGACCATTTCTGGTGTTTACACACTGTATTTGGGGCACATGTGACTGAGCTGTGTGTGTCTACAGGTTCAGAGTGTGCTTTTGGTGGATAGCACGTACACCCTTCCCTGGCATTGTGGCATTACCCAGCATCAGTGTATCATTGCATGGACTGTCATGATTGTCACCACTGGTTGCAGATTGTGCACAGACAGGCCGTATGCTACTTGCGGCATGCTCACCTTGTCTCACTGTGTGTATCTCTGTGTCTTTGGGGCATGTCTATGTGACGGTACTCTCTGATGCCCTTTGGCATTATCTGGTGCAGGGATGTGTCTGGACACCTGTGCGGTGGTGATCACTCATATCTCTAACCTTCTGCTGTTACCCTTGTGTACATTCTATGCATGTGTTTACACATGTGTTCTGTATTTTTGCCTAACTTGTCTCTTGTTTGCTGACAGAACACTGCGTATCACCGATTCGGTTTCATGCATCTCACCATACCTTGGACATGTGGCAATGATGACTGAACATTACAACATGGTGATTCGACGCATTTCATTGACATCCTCTGCCTTTACTGTGACCCCTTATGCCCTTTGCCTGCCTCAGACAGTCCCTATCAGACACCTGCTGCACACAGATGGTAGGTTTCACCCGCTGACATCACCCTTTAGATGTTTGTTTTGGGCTGTTTGTTTCGTCGTGCCTTTCTGTGAGATCTATGAGCACCACCACTGCTGGACATGCTGTGGACCTCTAGGATGCCTCTGTGACATGGGCATAGACATGACCTTGTCGAGATGGCAACCTGGTCTGCAGTGCCATCTCCTGATGTGTTCAACATGCACTGTGCTGTGTGTTGTGATCGTGCCATGTTTGCATGTCTGGCGATTCATTATGTACATATTGTGGTTTCACTGTCTGCATTGTGACCTGATGTTGTGTGCAGCATACCAGTACCTTGTCTCTCCTCCTTTTGACACAGGGCACAGCCAACACACACAGCACATCTACTACACTGCATCTGCAGTCCCCATCACCCAACTGTGGGTGGACAGAACACCTCCATGCAATGGTCCCTGGGAGATGGTGCCATTGGGTGATGGACCTATGCATGTGGGACACACGCCTATGCTGGACGTTATTTTTGGACTGATAATTTGAGCAGAAAAAGGTGGACCAGCACACTGTTGCTGCTGTGCTCTGGCTGGGTGTCGTGTTCATCGCTGGAGACACACAGCACCTTTGCATTACTGTAGCACATTGTGATGTCACACTTGACTTAGCATGTCCATGGACTCAGGGACAGCCGTAACATTACATGTGGGTTTGCAGACGACATTTCGACTGTGGACACTATGTACTGGTCCGTACATGGACAGCATGGACTCACATACTCACTGTATGTTGTACAGCCATCTGACATTGTGTTGATGTGTGTGGCCCATCTCTGTAACTTGCATCACAGTATGTCCACATATGTTTGGGTCAACATGTGCATGGTGCCACATGTGTGGCACAGTGGGTACATTGTGTAGTTCCTGTTTATTTGTCTGCCTACCTTACACTTGGACATGATACGCTGTTTGTCACCACAACACTGTGATGCGTGCCACCACCTGTGATCGATGTTTGCCCCTCGCAGGGAGTGTTATGGTGCATCTGGGGCAGCACTCTGTCATGGTTCAATGTACACGATGCATGTGCATCTGCCTGTTTCTGGTTTTACACCGGTACATGTGCCCATATGGATTCTGTGTGGGTTAGTGCACCATTGTGGACCTTTCATTCTACCTCCACGTACATGTTATTGTGTGTTGTTCCTGTACAGATGTGCTGCTGTACATTGATTTACAAGGTAAATCAGTGCATGTCTGCACAGTCCTCTTTATCACATGGCATTGTGCCACTCACATTGCAACAGTAACTTTGTAGTGGGGTGGTGGGTATGTCCTTTTTCTGACCTCATTTGTGCATTCCCTGTACATTGGCATATATGTGATGCTCCTGTATCCACAGCACCCATTGCAGCAGGCCTTCTGCATAGTGCTACCTCTATGTCTGTGAGGTTGTGCTTTGTTTGTTATTTGGCAACATGTGCCTCTCATACCTGTTACCATGTCCTCACTTTGCCTTGTGTAACTGCTTCTGCTCCCATTTGTGCATTAAAGGTGTTTGTTTACATGAGTACCTGACGTCTGCTCATTCTTGGCACATCACATACTGTTGTCTGGCCATCTATACTGCTGTATGACCCACTGATACACACACATATCTTCTACACAGCTGAGGGGTGGTGCTGGGGCACTGGGGCATGACATATTTGTCATGTTTATGCATTTGCCTGTGCACTGCTGATCCACATCACTGTATGGCAGCATGGCATTACATCTATGTACCCTCCCTTCCTACCTTATCGCCTTGTGGTTGTGTGGGCAGTTTGGTGTACCTGCCTGGACCGAGCCCCCTGTCAGTTGTGTGTTCTGGTGCTCTTCCCGTGATGATGCAGACAACGTCCGTCGCTGCCATCCGGTTCACTCACATCAGTAGATCGACGGTCCACCTTTCATATCATTGGCAAGTGTGTGTGTTGTATCATACACAGGATGTGTGTGGTATATCCGACGTTGTGCTGCTGCATTTCTGCACACAGATGGTTTGACATAGATGTTCGCTTTTAGCACAGGTACATTCCTCACTGCCATGTGCCTGGACAGTTTCAGGTCATCTCATTTGGGGCATTGTGGCTTTTTTGGGGTGGGCATCTCTACTACTTGGGCACATGTATGCTCAGGCTGGTGCATCTACATCCTCACCTGGGAGGTGTTTGTGGGACATAGCTGGCATTGGTGTTAGTTGGCACTGGTGCTGACAGTGGTGGTGGGCTGGTGTGGACTTTTGTTGCAGTGCCATAGGTTGCAGGTTTGATTCCCACATGTTCCTTTCCTTTTCTTTTCTTGTGTTCTGCTAACCTGACCATTCAATGGCTGCAGCTTCGTCAACTCTCCACACACCCTTCCATCTCTTCACTGTGCACCACATTGTGCCCTCTATGCAGCCTATCTGTCACATATCAGCTGTCACATATGGCTATTTCTTTGTACTGTCCATGTGAGCAGGCAGCTTGGGGGATTGGTATTGATGTTGTTGAGCTGGTCTGGCCCATGTCAGTGTGCAAGTTCAATTCTCACATACTCCTTTTTTGTTCTGTTCCCCGTTTTGCCTAGGTCCACAGACCATCCACACGGCTATCCCCTCAGCTGGCCCCTGACGCCCTTTCTGTTTTGATTCCTTGCTCTTTTGCATGCTGTTTCCACTGCATGACATTTCATAGTGTGTGTGCATGTATTTATATGTGGCTCTCATCCCAACTACAGACAGTGATATGAGCTGTGGATGGCTGTTAGGCATGTGCGTTGCATCATGGATACTGTTGGGGTTGCCCTATCCTGGCACACAGCAGGCTTTTCATGTGGTGACCTGCAGTGTTCTTGTATGCAGCCATTGCTGTGGAACTCACCATGATGGTGTGGCCTACTGGTTTCTGCACTCACTTTCTATCTAGTGGTCATGGGTTCAATTCTTCTTTGTTGTCCTTTTTTTATGCCTGTCCTATACAAGTACTTATCATTCCTGTAAATGTCAGGACACCTTATAAGGCACCTTTCAAGGCACCTTATAGGGCACCTTACAAAGCACATTACAAGGCACCTTATAAGGCACATTACATGGCATCTTCTAAGGCACCTTATGGGGCACATTACAAGGCACAATATAAGGCACATGACAAGGCACCTTATAAGGCACAGGACAAGGCGTAGGACGCAGAAAGTGTAGGATGCACTACTGTGTGATGATCTAGCAGACACGATAGCTACTTGGTGGAACATATTTGCATTGTGGTTGCTTGGGATAGTGGTTGCAGACATGCTTGGAGCCAAAATAGATTGTGGGTTTGGGTCCCACAGGTTCCTTTTCATTTGTTTTGCTCTCCTTATCATACATTGGCTCCGGCTTTCTCCCTTCTCCACATACCCTTCCCTCTACGCACCGTACACTGCGGTGTCCCCTCCATGCAGCCTATCCATCACATGCTAGCTGTTACATATGCTCCCTTTCTTTGGGACATTTGGGTGAGCAGATGGCTCAGTGGTTTGGTATTGGTGTCAGTGAGCTGTGTTTGGGCTCTTCAGTGTACCGGTTTAATTCCCTCTTACTACTTTTTGGATCTCCTGCCCATTTTGCCCTTATACGCACACCATCCACACAGCTGGCCCTTCAGACCGACCCCTGGTGCCCTTTCCATTATATTTGTTTACTCCTCTGCATGCTGTTTCACTGCACACCATTTCATGGCGTGTGTGCCTGTGTCACTTGTGGCTCACGTCCCTATTCCAGACTGTGTTATCAGCTGCCTGTGGTCTATGGCTTTACACCTACGGCTCTTTTCTCATGTGGCACCATGTCTGAAGATCCTTCAGCTCGTCTTTTACTGTCAGCATGCCTTAGATTTCAACCCCTTTGGACGCACTGCTGCTTCCCGTCCGCTATGGTGTTCACGCGCGCTGGGTCCATGGCGCACTGTACCACGCGTTGTAACATACGTTACCTCACATATCTTGCTTTAACGATTCACCGCCCATGCCTTTTATGGACATCTGTACCATTACCGTGGAACCTAATGCGGGTAACATTACCGCGGTTTAGTAAACATATCCAAGTCACAGTAACATAGTAATTATAGAAATGAACTTGTCACATAGTCCTCCTCTCTTATCTCCCCTCCTGATCGCAGACACACAGAGAAACAACATAGATATAAATACACACTTCCTTATCATTCTGCTAGACCAGTCCAGACAAGTGGATTTATTTATTTATTTGCTGGATTTAATATACCGCCAATAGCATTAGCATCATAGCAGTTTGCAATAATCAAAAGTTTAATACGGGAACATTAAATTCAAAGGACTCAGACACAAAAGGGAGGGAAATGATATTGCACAACAAATTAAAGAGAAAAAAAATCAATTTATTGCTAAGATACAGTAGGGAGGGCAAACGTAGATTGCTGAAGAAGAAGAAAAGTCTGTCTTTGAAAAGCTTGTGTGAAGGCTGATTTGAATTGTTTATTTTTATACAATGATTCTGAATAATGTTCAGAGGACAGGGAGTTCCATAAATGAGGGGCTTGATAGCTGAAGGCCATGGATCTATATGTCTCTAAACGTAATATACGTTTTGTCGGGATTACTAAGGGATCCTTTTACTAAAGGATGTTATCTGACAACGAGTGTTCTGATGCACACTGAATGTGTGTTGGGACATTTATTTATTTATTTATTTAGCTATATTTATATCCCTTCTTTTCACCGGGTCAAAGCGGTTTAGCACAAAAGGGGGGGGGGGGGTACAATAATCATCTCTACAGAGAGAGGGGGGGGGGGGTCCAGCACCAGGGGGTGGGCCAACATTGAAGATTTAGACAGAGTGTAACAGTACTAGACTTTAAATGTGAGTCTCTCAGTTGGTCAGGTCAGATGCAGCTTGATTGGGAGGCTGATAGATAATGGGCAGTTAGTGAGAGGTGTTGCCAGCTAGCGCAGGGACATGCGTTGCCAGCTAGCGCAGGGTCATGACAGTTAACATGGGATAATTCTGCACTGTCTAAATCGCATTAGGGTCACACATGGGCAGGATAGGGAGAGGGCATGGTGTGCTCTGTGTAGTTAGCACAAAGTTCACACCGTAGGCTAATAGCAGCGTGGGATCACCTAACACCACCTCAATAGGTGGCATTAGGTGCACCCACACTAAAACCATAGGCACTATGGGACAGGGCTCTGTGTTAACTGTCAGAGAAATGCTTTCCATGCCCCTGACAATTAACTTGGAAGTGTTGCACCTTATGCACCATTGTTTCAGAGCTTTTGCTATGTTAGGTGCAACACTATAGTGCCCTTTAGTAAAGGGCCCCATGGTCTCATTTGAGACCAAAGTGTACAAGCAGGACAGTATGGGATAAGAAGCAAATGCATATAAGCGGGAAAACCAGTATAGAAGGCATGGTGTGCCAGTAACAGTAATTTGATACAATAGGAGATGGGAAGCCAGTGATGTTCATAAAGTAGTGGGAGTGGCATGGTCATAACGTGTTGCACTGTAAAGCAGTTTAACTGCTTTATTCTGAATTGTCTGTAGACACTGAAGTTGAGGGACACCTGAGAGCAACAATATGATTTTATCTCTTTTATTCTTCTTAGAGAAAAGAAACAGCTTTGCACGGTGTTGTAAATACTGTATGAAGGAGGGAGGTGAGATGTTCATCAAACAGAATTCAGAGTGAACAAATAGAACTTTAAAATAAGTTAGGGATGGCAGAAATGTTTGGATGATAAGGGGGCATCTTCTGATCATGAGAAATCCAGATACCTTCAGTCTTAGTGGGGTTGAATATCATTTTATGAGTATGAAACCAGGATACAATGGAATCAAATTTCATATCTAATTCTGTTCGGAAAGAAGGCTCCCAGGTCTCATGAGCTACAATCAACTGGATACCATCTGCTTAGAAGTAAGCACTGATGTTTAAGTCTTGAATAAGTATGGCAAAGGGGAGATATAAAGAGATTAAAAAGAATTGGTGCAAGAATGCAACCCTGTGGGACACCAAAAGATTGAGGGAAGAAGGCAGACAGATGACCAACAGATACTTGAAAGGTGCAGTTGAAAGATATGCCCCTGTTAGGCATTCCTAAGAGGGGCTCTACAGGTCAAACAACGGTAAGGATTTGAGGGTTTATTTTTATTAAATTGCATGCTCTCTGACTGGAAGCTCTTAAAAGGGGTTTTGTATATTTTTAAAGCAAAGTTACTTTCTTTTTGGTGCTTCAGTATAAATATTTCCTTGAGTAGAGTAGGTTTTTAAACTCTAGTAACCTTCTCAGATTTTGGGAACTGCTGACACCTAATCAGGAGTTAGTGGACCTGATTACCTGAGAGCAGCTGAGGCCTGAATAAAAGGCTCCAGAGCTCTGCCCTGTTGAGGTATTCCTAACAGGGCTCTACAGGTCAAACAATGTTAAGGATTTGAGGGTTTATTTTTATTAAATTGCTAGCTCTCTGACTGGGAGCTCTTAAAAGGGTTTTTGTATATTTTTAAAGCAAAGTTACTTTCTTTTTGGTGCTTCAGTAGAAATATTTCCTTGAGTAGAGTAGGTTTTTAAACTCTAGTAACCTTCTCAGCTTTTGGGAACTGCTGACACCTAATCGGGAGTTAGTTCCCTCCCTACCCACCCCGACTCCCACCCACCCCTAGTGAGCAGTCTTGCTTTATAGGTCACCTCCCCATCTAACAAAGCACAGGGACTTGGAACAGCACATTTTGAATATAATTAAAGGGATTTAACTGCTTTTTCTCTGAAAGGACAGCTGGGAAACCAGCTGGTACTTTGGTAGATCTCTCTCTTTAGATATCTCAGATACCTAAGCTCCACGAACAGAAGAATGACTGGTAAAAATCATATCGCTAAAGGTGTTGCCCCCATTACAGCTTCTGCCTCTGTCCAGACAGAGGTCCCAATGCCAGTTGAAGGACCGGTTCCATGTGCAGGGTGCCTGCATGCTGAAGCTCTGAGGAAACAAGTGGAGGAACTCAGAGAGGAGGTGGTGAGGCTGAGGAGCATTCAAGACAATGAAAAGTACATTGATGAGATGCTTCTTGCAGCAACCAAGCTCTCCAGCAGAGGAGAAGATGGGTGCCAACAGAATGACGAAGGTTGGACACAAGTCACCAGGGCCTGTAGAATCACCAATCCAACTTCTCCAGCCCTTGAATTCAAGAACCATTATGCAGCCTTGGAAGTGGAGGAGGTGAAAGCATCCCTGGAAAGGGAAGAACCAGAGCTCAAGTACCCCAAAATTGCAGAATCAGCGACCACAAGGAAACGAAGGGTAGTGGTGGTTGGTGACTCTCTTCTGAGGGGTATTGAGGCGTCCATCTGCCTACCAGACTTGATGTCCAGAGAGGTATACTGTCTGCCTGGTGCCAAAATCCAAGATGTTACGGTGAGTTTGCCGAGACTCATCAAGCCCACTGACTATTACCCAATGTTGCTAATCCATGTTGGAACAAATGATATTGCCAGGTATCCCACGGAGCGTATCAAAAGTTACTTCATGGCTCTGAGACAGAGGGTGAAGCAGTTAGGTGCACAGGTGGTGTTCTCTTCAATCCTCCTTGTTGAGGGTAAAGGCCAAGGCAGAGAGGCTCGCATCCTGGAGATGAATGCATGGCTGCATGGATGGTGTCATTGAGAGTGTTTTGGTTTCCTAGACCATGGGATGCTGTTCCAAGGGTTGCAGAGCAGAGATGGCATCCATCTGTCCAAGAAAGGTCAACGCGTCTTCGGAAGTAGACTGGCTAATCTACTGAAGAGGGCTTTAAACTAGATTTGTTGGGGATGGGTGAAGAAAGCCCCCAGGTAAGTAATACATTAAATACCTTTATGGAAATGGGTAACAGGGGTAACATATGGAAAGCAGTGTGTATAAATGCCCGTAAAAAAAATGCAATGTGTGCCTTTGAGTCAGTCCTGACTCCTGGTGACCCAGAAGCTCCTGGGTTTTCTTGGCAGTGTCACCGGAAGTAGATTGCCAGGCCTTTCTTCCAAGGCAATGGAGGGTTAAGTGACTTGCTCAAAGCCACAAGGACTGCTAGTGGAAATTGAACCCTGGTTGCTTGGTTACCAAGCCAGTGTTCTAACCACTAGGCTACTCCTCCACTCCATAAATGCCTGTAGCATGGGAAATAAGATCCCTGAGGTTGAAGCTTTGGTGGGAGTGGCTGACTTGGATTTAGTGGCAGTTACAGAAACATGGTTCACAGAAAACCATGATTGGGATGTAACTATACCTGGCTATACTTTATTCAGAAAGGACAGGGTAGGAAGAAGGGGAGGAGGAGTGACACTTTATGTAAAAACTAGTATTAAAGCTTTGGAATTACAGAGCTTAAAAGGGGAGAGAGGAGGCATTGTGGGTTAAACTAGAAAGAGGGAAAGAGAAATCTATTAGCATTGGTGTGGTATACAGACCTCCCTCACAAGAGGAAGAGGTGGACAGAAGGTTAATTGAAGACATACGCAGCATTGCTAGGAAAAGGGAAGTGCTACTGATAGGGGATTTCATTTTGCCAGATGTTGATTGGCACATTCCTGCTGCAGTATCATCTAGAAGTAAAGAGATCCTGGATTGTCTACAAGGAGAACTATTCAGGCAATTGGTAACAGACCCCACACGTGAAGGGGCCATACTGGACTTGGTGCTTACCAATGGTGAAAGTGTTTCTGATGCTGTAGTGGGAGATCATTTTGCATCCAGTGATCACCAGATGGTGTAGTTCAGTATTAGGACTAGGGCTGTTAGAATCCATTCAAAGGTGAGGGTATTAGACTTTAGGAAGACTAACTTTGCCAAGATGGGCCAATACCTCAGGGAGTCGTTAGTGGGATGGGAACGGCTGGGGGATGTAGAAAAACAGTGGGCAAAACTGAAAGGGGATATTTTAAGGGCAACCAACCTTTTTGTTAAAATGGTAAATAAAGGTAAGAGGAAAAGGAGACCACTATGGCTTTCGAAAGAAGTAGCTGAAAAAGTGAAGAAAAAGAGGGAGGCCTTCATGAAATACAAGAGATCACAGAGAGAGGAAGACAGGCATCTATATTTGGAAAAACTTAGTGAAGCTAGCAAAGTAGTCAGGAAAGCAAAGATTCAAAAAGAGGAGGAAATAGCCAATGCATTAAAATGGGGGGATAAGACATTTTTCAGATATGTTAGTGAGAAGAGGAAGGGTAGAAGTGATATTGTCAGACTCAAGGGTGAAGGGGAGGAATATGTAGAAGCTGATGAGGATAAAGCAGAATTGCTTAACAAATATTTCTGTTCTGTGTTCACAGATGAAGAACCAGGAGCAGGACCTCAGAAAACATCCACAAACAGGAACAGAAGCGAGGGACATCTTGAACAATTTTCAGAAGACTGTGTTCGTGAGAAACTAGCTCAACTTAAAGTAGACAAAGCGATGGGACTGGATGGGATACACCCTAGAATACTGAGGGAACTTGGGGACATTCTAGCAACTCCACTGACTGACCTTTTCAATGCCTCATTGGAGTCTGGAGTGGTGCCAAAGGACTGGAGAGAGGCTCATGTGGTGCCTTTACACAAAAGCGGAAGTAAGGATGTGGTTGAAAACTACAGGCCAGTTAGTTTAACTTCAGTGGTGAGTAAATTATGTTTCCTTCCTGGGAGTATCGGGCTGTTACTGCATATTCCATTGCTCCCAGGGCTTGTGGTCTACAAATGATCCCGTCCACCTCCATGTGATGGGGTTTATAGAATGTTACCCATCCCTCTCCAAATGGATTATCAACAGTCCCGTTTAAGAGAGTCTGCAGCAGTTCAGTGCTGGGAGGGCATGGCTTACAGGTTGAGGTTTAGAACCCAGTAGGCTGCAGGAGGGAGAGAGGCCTGTGTAGCCAGAAGTCCTTTCAAGGCAAGCCGTGTGGAGTTCTGAGGTAGGAACTTTAACTGAGGCTGGGGAGGAAGGACTGGGAGAAATAGCTTGTGGAGGTTTAACAAGCTGAGAAAAAGTAAAGCTGCTTTTGTTTTCCCTGAATTGCTGTCTGTTCGGGTTTTGCTTTATGGATGCCTGCAAGCTGAAGCCCTCCTGAAATAGGTGGAGGAGTTCAGAAAAGAGGTGGCAAGGCTGAGAAACATTCAAGACAGTGAGAACGATATCAATGAGATGCTTCTTGAAACATCCAAGCTCTCCAACAGAGGCAAAGATGGGGTGCTACATAGTGAAGAGTCACCAGGGCCTGAAGAATCAACAGTCCAACTCCTCCAGCCCTTGAATTGAAGAACCAGTATGCAGCCCTGGAAGTGGAGGAAGTGAAAGCATCTCAGAAAAGGGAAGCACCAGAGCTCAAGCACCCCAAAGTTACAGAATCAGTGGCCACCAGGAAGAGAAGGGTAGTGGTGGTTGGTGACTCTCTTCTAAGGGGTACTGAGGTGTCCATCTGCTGACCATACATGATGCCCAGATAGGTATGCTGTCCTCCAGGTGCCAAAATTTGAGATGTTATGGAGAGTTTTCCTAAACTCATCAAGCCTACTATTATTCAATGTTGTTCATCCATGTCAGCACAAATGATACCGCAAAGTATCCCTCTGAGCATATCAAGAGTGACTTCCTGGCTCTGGGACGGAGGGTGAAGCAGATAGGTGCACATGTGGCGTTCTCTTCAATCCTCACTGTTCAGGGTAAAGGCCAAGGCAGAGAGGATTGCATCCTGAAGATCAATACATGGCTGCGTGGATGGTGTCATTAAGAGTGTTTTGGTTTCCTGGACCATGGGATGATTTTTCAAGGGCTGCAGAGCAGAGATGGCATTCATCTATCCAAAAAGTGTCAAAGTGTCTTCCGCAGCAGATTGGCTAACCTACTGAAGAGGGCTTTAAATTAGATTCATTGGGGATGGGTGAAGAAAGCCCTTAGGTAAGTGAAAGCCCCAAGTAAATGAAACATTAAATACCTCTGTAGAAATGGGTAAAAGGGACATCATCTGGAAAGCAGTGTGTATAAATGCCCGTAGTTTGGGAAATAAGATCCCAGATGTTGAGGGTTTTAATGGAAGAGTCTATAGTCAGCACCCGCTCCCTAACCTTGAGGGTTTGGGGAGGGGTGTGCCTTGAGGTTAAGTTGTAGTTGTGAAGGTCGAATGACAAGGCAGGTATAAAGAATGTTTTTTTTATAAGGATTTATTTCTCCCGCTCCTTGGTGGAATGGAACAGGCGTAAAGGAATATACTTTTGTAGCCAAAACAAGAACAAAAGGAAAACAGGCTTTTTCCAACACTGTGTTCAAAACTGTGCTTCAAAACTGGAGTTCACATTCCTGTCATGTGAGCTTTACTTTGAAATCACTTAAACAAAAAAGCAAACAATAAAGTTCATGCACTGTAACTAAGTTATACATCAGCTTATTCTTATCTCTTCATAAGCTCTTCAGGTAAGGAACTTAAACAGCATGCATTTCAGCATATTATAACGAATGACCACACAAGCTTTGCTTGACTATTCTTTGTCTATGAGACAGGTTGAGCAGTCCATTGGCTGATTCAAATCCACCATTGGTAAGGGATGAACCAATGGCACTTGTGCTTCTGGGCTCTGTACTGATTCAACTACTTTCTGCCCAGGAATATTTTGTTTCTCTAGAAAATCTCTAAACTCTTTCAGGAGTGCTTCAGCCTGCTTGCTATATGGGCTAGGTGGGGAATTAACTCCTTCCTGGGGTGAGTGATAGCTTGTGGGTTTTTCTTCAGGCAAACAAACAATGCCGTCTCTCTTACTATGCTCATTCACTGCACTGGAGTTACCCCTCCCCCACTTGTCTCTGTCAGCAAGTGCTGGGTAAGTCAGTTCATTTGCAGGTGAAGGATTTTTAGATAGGCATTCAAACTTAGGACCTCCTAAAACCTTCTGGCATATATCTCTAGCAAATATATCTTCTACGTCCTTGTAGCTAGCTTGCTTGCTAACTCTGTCAGCAGTTTGAGGAGAAAAGCAGGGTTTATCTGAATGAGCTTCTGGTTGCAGCCAACTGCCCTCATAAAACCTGGGTTTGCCCTGGGTTTTAAAATAAGCATTCACACAGTCTGGCTTCTCATAAAAGCTGTTATCAGAATTAAAGACACCCTGTACCTTGTGTTGAGGAATGCCTGAATGTTCTTTAGCAGTCTGCCATTCTTTCCACGGGTCAGCTCTCTGTTCCAAAAGCATAGGCTTTACCCCTGGGTCTCTCAGTGCCTCGCCCTTCTCTTGCTCCCAGAAGGTTCTTCCATGCACTGAGTCTCCCTGGTACCTGCTTCTTGGCTTGGCAAGCGTTCTCCTGGAATTGCAGATGGGGAGCGTTTCTCCTTCAAAGTCAAAGGTTCTGGTATCTAAGGCTACTTCCTGCCTTCCAAGATGCTTCCTTTGTCTCTGCACTGCTCCGTCTCTAAAGCACACATCTGCTTCGTCTGTTTCCTGTATTTCCTTCCACCTCCTCGGCTGGTTCTGTGTCTCGTTCCCGTTCTCTTTCTCATTCTGTCTTCCTTCTTCCTGTTTAACAAGCTGCCTCTGCTCTGGGGAACCCGCCTCCTGCTAGGGCGTGCCCAATCAGCAACTCTGCTTCTCCCCTCCCCCGAGGTGAGCTGTGTTAGCTGATTAGCCATGTGCATCTTGTGCTGAGAAGGGAATATCTTGCATTTACCTGCAGTACCCGGACCTTCCACCGGGTCACCATCTGTTTCCATGGCTTCTGGCACTGCTACAGCATCACAAGTCTGAGTTGAATTTGGTGGCTGTTACAGAGACCTGGTTCATGGACAGCCATGACTGGGATATAATTATACCAGGCTATACTTTATTCAGGAAGGACAGGGTAGGAAGAAGGGGAGGAGGAGTGACACTATATGTAAAAAATAATATTAAATGCAGTTAAATAAATAAAATATGGAATTATAGGGCTTAAAAGGGAGTGAGGAGACACTGTGGGTTAAACTAGAAAGAGGAAAAGGGAAATCCATTTGCATTTGTGTGATATACAGATCTCCCTCATAGGGAGAAGAAGTGGATGGGGAGTACGCGGTATTGTCCTGAAAGGAGAAGTGCTACCGATAGATTTATTTATTTATTATTTTATTTTCATTTCTTATATACCGCGCTCTTTTAATCAGTGCGGTGTACATATGAACAAAAAAACAAACACAATGTAAAGGCAACATTGGTTTTTTACAATGAACAGGGTAAACTAACATGGAGATAACTGGGGGAACTATATACATGGTATGATAATTAATTACATGGTTGTAGTAAATACATTACAAGTGCAAGCGCTGAGTATCAAAAGGGGTAAAGACAGGGCGTGGTGAGCGTAGGGTCATGTCGATCAACCGTTTTCTGAAGGGGTCATAGAAATGGAGTCGCCTGGGGAGCAGTGCTCACTGGGTGTAGATGACTTCAATATGCCGGATGTTGATTGGCACATCCCTGATGCGGTGCCATCTAGAAGTAGAAAGATCCTAGATTCTCTATAGGGAGAACTATTCTGGCAACTGGCAACAAAACCCACACGTGAAGGGGCCATACTGGACTTGGTGCTCACCAATGGGAAAATTGTTTCTGATGTCACAGTGGGAGATAATCTCACATCCAGTGATCATCAGATAGCGTGGTTTAGTATTAGGACTAGGGCTGATAAAATCTATTCAAAAGCAAGGGTCCTAGACTTTAGGAAAACTAACTTTGCTATACCTCAAAGAGTCATTATTTTATTTACTTATTTATTTAACAGATTTAGCGGGATAGGAATGTCTTGGGGATGTAGAAAAGCAATAGGCAAAACTGAAAGGGGGATATTTTTAGGACAACAAACCTTTTTGTTGTTGTTGTTGTTGTTAAGTGCCGTCGAGTCTGGCGACCCTCTGGATAGTTGTACTAAATTGTGTTCGGTCTTCAGTCAGGCGGCTCATTGTTGACAGACCCGTAGCTGCTGTTATTGTATCGATCCATCTCATTGTTGGCCTTCCTCTTTTGCGTTGACCTTCTATCTTGCCAAGCATGATGTCTTTCTCTAATGATCTCTCTCTTCGCTTGATGTGTCCAAAGTATGAAAGTCGAAGTCTTGTCATCTGAGTTTCTAAAGAAAGCTTAGGTTTGATCTTTTCTAGGTAAATAAATGTAAAAGGAAAAGGAAGTCCCTATGGTTCTCAAAAGAAATAGCTGAAAAGGTGATAAAAAAGAGGGCGGCCTTCATTAAATACAAGAGATCACAGAGAGAGGAAGACAAGCATCTATATTTGGAAAAAACTAAAGAAGCTAACAAAGTAATCAGGAAAGCAAAGATATAAACTTATCAAGCATGCCATTCTTTCTCGTTGCCTGTTCTCTCTCAACTTACTCTCTCTTGGATCTCCTTCAATCTGGCTTCTGTCCTCTCCATTCAACTGAGGTGACCCATGTTATAGTTTCTTGCAATTTATTCTCCGCTAGGTCAAAGGACCTTTACTCTATCCTTATTCTCCTTGATTTCTCCGCTGCCTTCGATATTGTTGGCCACTCTATTCTCCTCTCCACTCCATCATCCCTTAGCTTTAAGGATTCTGTCCTCTCTTGGTTCTTCTCTTACCTCTCTAATCGTTCCTGTAGCGCCTTTTCTCAATGTTCATCCTTTTCCGCTATCCCTTTCTCGGTTGGCATTCCCCAAGGGTCAGTCCTCGCCCCTCTCCTTTTCTCCTTTTATACTCAGTCCTTCGGTTCCCTTATCTCTTCCCTTGGCTTCCAATATCACTTCTATGTGGATGATTCGCAAATTTATGTTTCTTCACCTGACCTTTCTCCTTCTCTGCAGGCCTGAATTTCCTCCTGCTTATCTGATATTGCTTTCTGGATGCCTCAACACTGTCTGAAACTGAATATGATCAAAACTGAGCTTCTGCTTTCTTCCCCTAACCTCTCCTCCCCCCCCTTCTCAATCACAGTTGATTACACACCTGTTTGTCCTGCTTCCTCAGCATGCAATCTTGGGGTTTTCTTTGATTTCACCCTATCATTTTCCTCTCATATCCAACTAATTGCTAAATCCTGTCGCTTTTTTCTCTTTAATATTACAAGATTTGTCCTTTTGTCCCTTCGTGTGCCACTAAGATTCTATTACATTCCCTTATTATTCCCCGTCCTGATTATTGCAAGCTCCTCCTCACTGGGCTCCCTCAATCTCTTCTTTTACCACTTCAATCTATTCAAAACTCAGCTGCTTGTCTAATTTTCTGCCAGGCTCATCAATGTCAAATTACTCCTCTTTTAAAGTCCCTCCACTGGCTCCCTATCAGTTGCCGTATTCAGTTCAAACTACTTACCCTCACACATAAGTGCATTCACTCTGCTGCTCTTCCTTACCTTTCCTCTCTCCTCTCTCTCTCTACACACCTCTCCGCGATCTTTGTTCATCTTCCGCTTTTCTTCTCTCCATGCCACATCCTTCTTCTGCTAGCTCTCGGCTTCGCTCCTTTGACCTCACTGCCCCTTTTGCTTGGAACAACCTACCCCTATCCCTGCATCAAATCCCTTCCCTCGCTCTCTTCGGGTCTAGGCTCAAGACGCTCCTCTTTTAGTGCGCTTTAGGCTCATAATCCCCATTCTTATGTTTCAGATTCTTATTATCCCTTTTGTCCTTCTCCTTACGTACTACTGTATATTTGTCCTTTTTAGATTGCAAACTCGACGAGCAGGGACTGTCTTTTTCTGTGTCTGTATAGCACTGTGTATGCCTAGTAGTGCTTTATATAGTGGAGGAGTGGCCTAGTGGTTGGGGCAAGGTACTTCAGGCCGGAAGGTCGGAGGTTCAAATCCCACTAGAGGACAGCAACCTTGGGCCGGAAGGACTGGGGTTTCTAGTCCCACAGGTGCTCCTTGTGGTCTTGGGCAAGCCACTTAACCCTCCATAGCCCATGTTCCCTGTAAAATAGTTATCTCCAAGTTATAATGCCCTGTTCAATGTAATTTCAGTTTGTTCAATGTAAACCGCGCTGATGCAGAATAGCGCGGTATATAAGAGAATGTAAATAAATAAAATAAATAAATAAATAAATGCTCAATAATAAAAAAAGAAGAATAAAAAAAGAAGAATAGCCAATGCAATAAAATGGGGGGATTAGACATTTTTCAGATATGTTAGTGAGAATAGGAAGGGCAAAAGTGGTATTGTCAGACTCAAGGGTGAAGGGGAGGAATATGTAGAAGCTGATGAGGATAAAGCGTAATTCTTAACAAATATTTCTGTTCTGTGTTCACAGATGAAGGGCCAGGAGCAGGACCTCAGAAAACACCCACAAGGGGGAACAGAAGTGATGGGGATCTTGAATGATTTTCAGAAGACTGTGTTCATGAGGAACTAGATATACTAAAAGTAGACAAGACAATGGGACTAGATGGGACTCATATGCCTGTACAGCGCTGCGTTGGTAGCGCTCTATAAATGTTAAATAGTAGTAATAGTAGTAGATGGGATACATCCCAGAATATTGAAGGAACTTGGGGACATTCTAGCGGCTTCATTGACTGAGTTTTTCAATGCTTCCTTAGAGTCAGGAGTGGTGCCAGAGGACTGGAGGAAAACAATGTGATCCCAATACACAAAAGTGAAAGTAAGGATGAGGCTGACAACTACAGGCTAGTCAGTCTAACCTCTGTGGTGAGTAAATAATTGGAAGCACTACTACAACAGAGAATAATGAGGTTTCCAGAGTCCAATGGATTGCAGGATCCAAGGCAGCATGGGTTTACCAGGGGTAGATCTTGTCAAACAAATCTAATTGATTTCCTTGACTGGGTGACCAGGGAGTTGGACCGAGGGAGAGCCCTATATGTGGTGAATTTGGATTTAAGTAAAGCTTTTGACAACGTTCCACACAAGCAACTTATAAACAAATTGAGTACCCTAGGGATGGACCCTAAAGTGACTGACTGGGTTAGAAATTTGTTTAGTGGGAGGCTACAAAGGTTACAAGTAAATGGAGCTTACTCTGAGGAGAAGGAGGTTACCAGCGGTGTGCCACAGGGATCTATCCTTGGTCTGATTCTTTTTAACATCTTTGTTAGTGATATTGCGGAAGGGCTGTCGGGAAGATTTGATTTGTGCACATAAAAAACGCTCTGGCATGTATACAAACCACACATTTAAAACAAATGTGTGGGTAAACAAAGAAACATGAAAACTGGGAAATTTTTGTTTTAAGCAAACATGGACTGAACTTTTTTTTTGTTTTGGGCTGTACACACCCCTGAAATCTATCTCTCTGTCTATTTGTCTCTCCATCCATCTGTCAATCATATACCTCCTTTCCTGGACTCATCCATTCATCCTTCCTTCCATCTCACTGACTTACTTTTCCTCTTCTCTTTCAGTAAAGCACTTCCAAAATACTATAGAACAGCATGAGTTTAAAAAACAGAGGCTCCACACGCGAGAAGTAAAGATCTGTGCTTTATATAAAGAATGAAAACAAAATTTGGAAGGAATTAAGCAGTTTCTCCAGTTATTATGAAGAAGAAAAGGACATGCACTGGAATCCTGAATATATTTACGTTGTCACAGCATATCACCTCGCAGGCTTTGTGTGTGCTGTTTATTACTAGTAGAATGCTATGTAATAAATGTAATTTTGGAGAGGGGGAGCAACATTTTTAATGTTTTGGCGCCACACAGTGGTGAATGGAGGCATTTTAAACCAGGACGGTCAAAGCATTCAATTAGAAGGACATTTTAGCTGTATAATATTGTGTGGATTTTCAGCCAAGCTATGGAGACAATTGTATAAGGCATAGGTGCTGTTTATGCATGTTAATTGGGCTATATGTGTAAGTAGTGATTTTTAGAAAAGGTATTAGTTATATATGTATGCAGCAACACACTGAGATTTAAAGGAGGTGTGTTCTAGGTGTAGTTTGGATAGTCCTTAAAGGTATACACATAAGGGCATGTTTATTGAAGTGCAGTAAGTGCTTTTGCAGCTAACATGTGACATATGTGAAAATGCCATGCGTTACCTGAAAAACCTGTGTGGTATCTGCAGGGGGAGGGGCCAGTGCCAGCCCTACAGATACTGTGCAGGGCTAACACTTACCATGGTGACCTGTGATCCTTGCATCAGTACATGGATATTCCCGTGCTATCTACCAATGCAGGGATCATGGGATCCTCAGCAGAACTGCTAAGAGAAAGACCCTGATTCCCCCCCCCCCCCCCCCGCCCGGGTCCCCTATCATCTGAATGCTGCTGATGCCATAGATCAGTAGATCTGTGACACTGACATGAGTATCTGCCTATCCTCTCCCTTCTTCAGCACCTACTCCCTGGACAGCTCCCAAACCCTTTTGGGACTATGTTGGGGAGTATCGGGGCACCCTTCCCCAGTTGGGAAAGTACCCCCCAACACCAAAGTTCTGGCTAGTCAGTCGAACAAGCCGCCCCCAAAACCTAAGTGCTGGCTAACCAGTCAGGCAAGGCCTCAGGCACCCCCCTCTCAACCCTACCTAAAGGCCAGAGAGGCCTTACCATTACTTCCATGGGGGTCTAGCAGCAACGGAGGTAGGAGCCATTCCCCCCTGCTCCTGCCCCCTTCTCTGGCATGGCGCCGGTCTCGCAGTGCTTCCCCCTAGCGATATCTTAGCTGTTTTAGGAAGGTCAGTTTTGAAATAGGGTTACCAACTGGCTCCAGGTGTGCCCGACATGCTTGATCGAGTCCTAGGTTTACCCCCCTACATGCAGGGACATGCAGTTCTGATTTTTCCGTTGCACTCCATAAGAAAAGCAAGACTACATGTCCTTGCATGTAATGGAGTAAACCCAGGACTGGATCAAGCCTGTTGGGCGCATCTGAAGCCAGTTGGCAACCCTATTTTGATATAGAAACTCCCTATGGACTTTCCCTTTGAAATTTCTGTGGATAGTACTGTGGAGATTCTTTACCGCATACAATTTGCAGAAATAAAGCACACAAAGAAAACACCCCCAGAGAAATCTGAAAATGAAATTCTCGTATGTACCTAACAGTCGTCCCCACCCTCCCGCCTCTGGCATTGCCCTATCTTCCCTTTGAAAGCTGCCCACTAAGACGGTAAGTTTATAAAGTGGCGCCTAGTTAATGCATGTTTTCGTCACACACTTTATGGCTAGTTTATAAAATTAGGTAAGCACAAACTTGACTTTAAAAAATAAAGCATACTTATGAAAGTAGGCGCATTAATTTAAGGTGCAATGACTTTCACAAACCCTAGAGCTGGTATGAATGACTGCGCCTACTTAAGGAATTTTGCAATCTATGTGCGTGCTTGCTTGCGCCACTCACGCTCTGCCCGAACTCTGCCCATGTGCACATCCATAGTGAAAGTACGTCTGATGCAAACAACGCGTCTATTTTTTATGCTAGTCGGTATTTTATAAGAGGTCCTTTACATCCATAAGTGGCCACTTACGCACACAATAAATAAAATGCTGACATTTTTGCATATACTTGTCACATAAATCTAGACAACTCCTAATGAAATTTCCCCTTGAGGCGGCGGCTTTTAATATGGATGTGGAGCATGTCATATAGATGGTACATTGTACCTGTGAGACCACAAGTCCCTTTGAAAATCTAGCTGGCAGGGGAGTGGATAGTTAGGGTCAAATCAATTTATGGAAACATCACATGGCACTTTCAAAATCAAAGCCTCAAGCATACTATTCTGCCACTGACCTAACCTCACCCCTTTTTCTGATGTGGATAAAAATGCCTGTGCTGAGAACATTTTTGCCTGCAATTTTTAGTTGTGCTTTTAACATGATAAAAAGCTTTCAAAATTATCCTCAGAGATGCTGTCTGAAACGTATGTACCCTGTTCCACAAATCATGCCTTTTCTTTAAGCTACATTTTCATGCAAGTGGATTAGATCAGCTGAGGCAATTTGAAAACAAAGTGTGTTATTTTGGCCGGAAACAGCCCCCATAGAAAGAGCAGGTGCGATTTTGGAAGGCAAAGTATGCATGTACTTTCTTTTGGTGCAAAATCTCCAGGTAAAACACAAAGGGCCCGATTTTGTCCCGGTTGTAGATCTCCTTTGTACGTCCGGGCTGAGCCAGAAGTACAAAGGAGATCGCGATTCTGATCCCGCGGGGCACATCTACCCCTGCAGGATCAGAATCGCGAACAGGCAATTCAGTCCCGGCCTGCACGTACATGCCCTTCCTGACTAACTCAGTCAGGGCATTTAAATGGAGCTGAGGCGCCATGGCGTCACGTTGCCATGGCACCGTGACTCCATTTAAAAGCCGCGATGCCGGCCACCTGCAAAAAGAGTTAATTCCCCACAGCCCAACCCCCGATCCAGCCTCCTAAGGCCAGGGTCGGCTTGTGGGGAATTAACTCTGGCCCCCTCAGCCTCATCCGCGCCCCGATGATGACAACAAATGACATCCAGGGAAGTTATTCCACCCAGGGAATGGAATAACTTTCCCGGCCATCTCGCCGGCTCTGGACATACAGGGCCGACATTAGAATCGGCCCTGTACGTCCAGGGCTGGCGACCGCCCACTTTCCACCTCCAGGCTGTCTCTTCCCCACCCCTGACAAACTTCACCGCACAACCAGTGAGGAAGTTAGTCGGGGCCTGCAGCCAACACGAATAGCGGGGATGGTCGTCCTGTTGGGATGTCCATGCTTGTTATTTGTGGTTCAGAATGACCCCAAAACTGTTTGCAATTTTCAAAATGATGTATTCCAGGCAACATCCTCAAGCACTCTTTCCCATGGACTTTGCGCCAGTTCTCAGAGAATGTAAATGGACCTTTTCTCTTTTAAGGTCGCCCTTGGAAGAAGTCCTTGCAGGGATTTACACTTGCTTTTTCTGCAGGTACTTTTTCCCTGAAAAATAATGCATGCAGTTTTGAAAATGCAGACTTACCCATGTTATTGCCTCCCCCGGCCCAACCCAGTGCCAGGAATTCTTCCGCAAAAAAGTGGGTAAAAACACGTGTTGTGGAGCAACATGCATAAATTAAGGCTGGGAAAGTTTCAAATGGTTCTTTTACTCATTTAAATAGCCACACATATAGCTAAATGGCTTTAAAAATCATCCTTCCATTGAGGGATCATTTGGTGTGTGGATTTCTCAGCCCATTCCTCTTGTTTCTTCACTCCGTTATCTGGGTGTTACCCTTGATTCTTCCCTCTCTTTTAAGGCGCACATCTCTTCTATTATCCAGCGTTCTTTTTTCTCTCTTAGACAGCTCCGAGCTGTCCGCCCTTTTCTTTCTTCCTCCGCTTTGGCTACTCTCCTTCTCTCCATTGTGATGTCTCGTCTTGACTACTGTAATGTTTCCCTAGCTGGTTTACCCCACTCCCAATTGTCTCATCTTCAGCGTGTTCAAAATACTGCTATTCGTCTTCTTACCCATGCTTCTCGTTTCGATCATGTTACCCCTCTTCTTCTTCATCACCACTGGCTACCTGTTTCTTTTCGCGTCCAGTACAAAATCCTCATTCTTACACACAAGGCTGTCCGCACTGGCACCCCCTCATATCTTGCTGATCAGATACACTTTCGCACCCCCCACCGTCTGCTTCGTTCTATCCACACTAATCGCATGTCTCTTCCCTCCCCCTCCCAGGCCCATCTTGTTTCTACTCGTTCCTCTGCTTTCTATTTCTTGGCCCCGAGCCTCTGGAACTCACTCCCTCCCTCGCTTCGTGCAGAAGAATCCTACCGCTCCTTCAAAACTCAGCTCAAAACTCACCTTTTTAACCTAGCCTTTGACCTTCCGTCCTTGTCTTCCCCCTCCCTTCCCGCCCCATGATGTTGCACCGGTACTGTTGCTTTATACTGCATTCTTTTCCTTTTCTTTTCTTTTCTTTTCTGTTATTTAATGGCGTTCTTTTTTCCTTTCCCACAGCCTCATTTTTTTAAATGTTTTAAAGTTTTATTGTAAACCGCTCAGGTGCCTACGGTGTTGGGCGGTATACCAAGTTTTTAATAAACATAAACATAAACATAAATAATACCATCTCTCATCTGTGTTACTAAAACAGACAAATGAATGGTGCCCATAGAGCTAAAGGTTGCTCTGTGGGTACAGTCGAAAGATTGGATCAGATAGGTTGCTAAGCTCAATACAGGTAAAGACAGCAGACTGACTTTTCCTCTTGCACACTTTGGAGGTAATTCTCTAAACCTTTATTTTGTGAAGAATGCAGATTTATGTACATAAAAGGCCTTCTACATAATGCATCAGTGCTATATGTGCCTTTTAGAGTGTTCTGTTCACAGAATGACAAATTTCTGTCGGTTTCTTCCCCTTATCGGGTAAGCTTGGATTTTAGCAGAACCTGATGTTTTATGCATTGGCCCCTCTCCTTTCAAATATGATGCCACACTGTCTTCATTTGGAGACGTCTATGAGAAAATTCAAGGCAGGACTTAAGGAATATTTTTTTCCCAGTCCAGCTACAGAGTGGAAGAAAAACACAGCCACACCAATTGCATCTTCACACAAATAATTTATTTGATGACCCGACGGCCAAGTTTTGGCACTCAGGCCTGTACTAGGGGTCTATAAAAGATATATATATATAAACAAATATAACATATAAAATACAATGTAAAATATCCCATAGAAGAAAATACATATAGGGGGTCATTCCAACTTGCGTTTAACGGGAATGGACATCCGGTTTGGACGTCCATCACCGCTAAATGCCCGGACCTTATTTCCTGCCGAAAGCTCCCTGCACGTACAGGGGAGATGTGCGTGGAGTTCTGGACGGGGGGTGGGAGGGAGGGGGCTGAGGAAGGAGCAAGGGCGGGCCATAGGCATGGCCCCTAACCTGGATGTACAGGGCCTATTCTGACGACAGCCCTGTATGTCCAGGTGATGGCAGTCAGCCGGGGAACTTATTCCATCTCAGAGGTGGAACAAGCTCCCCCAAAGATAGCTGCGGCCATCAGGGGGATCAGGAATTGAGGTGAGGTGGAGCAGAGGATTCCCCACAGCCTGATCCTGGGCTCAGAGAGCCCAATTGGGGGTCAAGCTGTAGGGAACAGTGCTGGGCAGCAGATCGCTGGCAGCCAGATCTCCTACATAGTGTTTATGTTTATGTTTATTGAATTTGATAAAACCGCCTTTCTACTGGAATCAAGGCGGTGTACAATTTTCAAAAGTGAAGGAAAATCAAGGCCAAGGCCAAGAGAAATAGGAAAAGAAGTTACAAATCTTTGACAGGAGAGAAAGAAAAAGAGGAGAGATAAGACGAGACTGTAGTACATGCATTCCGGGTAGAGACAATGGGAAGGGCGAGAGAGGTCAGACGAAAGGGGAGGGAAGGTCGAATGCCAGGGAAAACAAGTGTGTCTTCAGGTTTTGCTTGAAAGTGGTGTAATTAGTTTCTAGACGCAGGGAGGAGGGGAGAGCATTCCAAAAAGCAGGGCCGGCATAGAAAAAGGCAGAGGAGCGAGTGGATTGCAAGTGAGCAGATGAAGGGGAGGGAAGGGTGAGGCGGTTGAGGTGGAAGGAGCGTGGGGTGTATCTGGGAGAGTGCAAGTGGATGAGGTCTGCTAAGTACTGAGGGGTGCTGGTGTAGAGAACTTTATGGACCAGGGTAAGTAGTTTGTATTGGGAGCGGACAGAAATAGGTAACCAGTGAAGACTAAAGAGTAATGGAGTGACATGGTCGCGGAGGGTGGCGTGGGTGATGAGACGGGCGGCAGTGTTTTGGATTCTTTGAAGTCGAGATGTTTGGGTTTTAGGGAGACCGAGAAGGACAGAGTTTGAGAAATCGACGCGTGACATGACTAAGGACAGAGATAGAGTGGTGAGAGCTGCAGAGGTAAGGAAAGGGCGGATGGCCCGGATTTGCCGAAGAAAGAAAAAGGATGATTTGGAGATGTGTGAGATGTGATCCTGAAACGAGAGTTCAGGATCGAAGTGAACCCCAAGATAACGGAAAGAGGTGACTAAGGGAACGGAGGTACCGGAGAAGGAAGGGGCGAGTGAGGGAAGGGGAGCACCGTGAGAAAACCAGATTGCAACAGTCTTAGTGAGGTTGAGGTGAAGACAGTTATGGGTTAGCCAGTTGGCCACGGAAGATAGGCAAGAATTTAGTACGGAAAGGTCAGGACAGGAAGATGAGGTATGGTGCAGTAGGACAATATCGTCTGCATAGTTAAATGCAGAAATGCCGGATTGCTGGATTAAGAGGGCAAGGGGGGCCAGGAAGAGATTAAAGAGGAGAGGGGCCAACACCGAACCCTGAGGGACCCCACAAGGAAGAGGAAATGGGTCTGAAGGAGGGACAGCTGGAGAGGAAGAGAGAACTGTACAGGAGCGGGAAGAAAGAAAAGAATGGAACCAGCGGTGGACAACACTACAGAGCCCTGCATCCCGTAGACGATGGAGGAGAAGAGAGTGATCTACCAGGTCGAAAGCTGCCGAGAGGTCAAGTGCAACCGCCACCGAGATGTCACCCTGATCACGTGCAACGTGCAGTGCGTTAGTGAAAGCAAGTAGAACTGTCTCCACACTATGGCCCTGACGAAATCCGGACTGACGAGTGTCCCAGTGCCATGGCGATTGGGCTCCATGTAGGAGACCGAGCGGACTTGAATGAAGAAGGGGGCGGACATCCAGGGACACTGAATCAGGGCCCGTCCTGCCCGTCCAGGCTGGTTACAGCTGATTCTGATCCTGCGGCAATGTATAACTCCCACGGGATTGGAATTGGGTGCTAATCTGGTCCGTCCTGTGTTTGGACATCTGGACGGGCCAGAGGTTCCCCAATGTGAATTGGCCTCATAACATATAGACAGACAATAAATATAAAAACAGAAAGAAAGGATCATATATGAAAAGTACAGAAAAATAATTGCCAGTCTAATGAGTTGGAATCATCCAATGGCAATTCACATTGCTAATGACAATCAAAGTTAATTATAACCTATAGGACAGAGGCATATATGATTGTTACATACTACACAATAATAGAGTAATTTGCCAAAGAAAGGGTCATAGTTAGCACTCTGTAAGCAGGATAAAGGAACACTGGATATTTCAAACAAAGTTACCATTTGGCAATAAAAATTAATAGTACAGAACATAAGAACTGCCATACTGGGTCAGACCAAGGTCCATCAAACCCAGTATCCTGTTTCCAACAATGGCCAATCTAAGTCACAAGTACTTAGCAGTTTCCACAAAGGACACAGGTTCCACAATGCTTGTATTGTTGCAAGCATTGGATTTCCCAGGTCCTCTTTAATTATGGCTTATGGACCTTTCCTCCAGGAACTTGTCCAAACCTTTTTTAAACCAGTTGCACATCACAGCTTTTACTACATCTTCCAGTAACGAATTCCAGAGTTTGATTACGCGTTGAGTGAAAAATTTTTTTTCTCTTATTAGTCTTAAATAGGTTATACTGTAGCTTCATTGCATGTTCCCTAGTCTCTATATTTTGATAGCATAAACAATCCTTAGTGGAACACCAGATCTGGTGCAAGAAATAAGGGTGTTGGGACCACTTGGCAATAGTGATCATAGCATGATCATGTTTGATTTAATTAGTGGAGGAGGGATAGTAAAGAAATCCACAGTACTACCTTTTAACTTTCGAAAGGGAGACTATGATAAAATGAGATATATAGTTAAGAAAAAACTAAAAGGAGCGGTTGCAAAGGTTAAAGACTTACATCAAGCTTGGGTGTTGTTTAAAAATACTATCTTGGAAGCCCAGACCAGCTGTATTCCACGCATTAAGAAAAGTGGAAGAAAGTCCAAAAAAGTGCCAGCATGGTTTAAAGGTGAGGTCAGAGAGGCTGTTGCTGCCAAAAAAGCATCTTTCAGGAAATGGAAAAAAGAGCCAAATGACGAAAACTGGAAACAGCACAAGCACTGGCAATTAAATGCAAAGCATTGATAAGGCAGGCAAAGCAAGAATTTGAGAAGGAACTTGCTACGGAAGCAAAAACATGAAATAAAGACTTTTTCAAGTACATTCGTAACAAAAGGCCTGTGAGAGAGTCATTTGGACCATTAGATGATAGAGGGGTAAAAGGGGCAGTAAGAGGAGACAAGGCTATAGCGGAGAGACTGAATGAATTCTTTGCTTCGGTCTTTACTGAGGAAGATGTAGGGATGTTACCCAAGACTGAAGTGGTATTTAAAGGTGATACTGCAGAGGAAGTGAGAGAAATATCACTACACCGGGAAGATGTATTACAACTATTTGACAAACTAAATAGTAGCAAATCACCTGGACTGGATGGTATACATCCAAGAGTGTTGAAAGAACTGAAATATGAGATTGCAGACCTGCTATTAGTAATCTGTGAACTTTCATTAAAATCATCAGTAATACCTGACGATTGGAGGGTCGCCAATGTAACGCCAATTTTTAAAAAGGGTTCCAAGGGTGATCCGGGAAATTACAGACCGGTGAGCCTGACGTCAGTACCAGGGAAAATGGTAGAAACCATCATAAAGAACAAAATTACACAGCATGTAGATAGTCATGGCCTAATGGGCGACAGCCAACATGGCTTTAGACAAGGAAGATCTTGTCTTACTAATCTGATATGTTTTTTTGAAGGTGTGAATAAACAGGTAGACAAAGGTGAGTTAGTTGATATAGTGTATCTGGACTTTCAGAAAGCCATTGACAAGGTCCCTCATCAGAGACTTTTGGCAAAACTAAAAAGTCATGGGATAGGAGGCAGTGTACTATTGTGGATCGGGAACTGGTTAAAAGATAGAAAGCAGAGGGTTGGGCTAAATGGCCAATTTTCCCAAAAGGTGAATAGTGGAGTACCCCAGGGATCTGTACTGGGTCCGCTACTTTTTGACATATTCATAAATGACCTGGAAAGTGGAATAACTAGTGAGGTTATCAAATTTGCAGACGACACAAAACTGTTTAAAGTTGTTAAAACCCAAGAGGACTGTGGAAAACTGCAGGAGGATCTGGATAAATTGGAAAACTGGGCATCCAAATGGCAGATGAAATTTAATGTGGACAAGTGCAAAGTTATGCACCTAGGAAAGAACAACCCACACTATGGTCACACGATGCAAGGTTCCACATTGGGAACCACCATCCAGGAAAAAGATTTAGGAGTCATCGTGGATAACATGTTAAAACCCTCCACCCAGTGTGCAGCGGCGACCAGGAAAGCAAATAGAATGCTAGGTATCATAAGGAAAGGAATGGAAAATAAAACAAAGGATATTATAATGCCTCTGTATCGTTCCATGGTACGACCGCACCTTGAATATTGTGTGTAATTCTGGTCGCCGTATCTTAAAAAGGATATAGCGTTATTAGAAAAGGTACAGAGAAGAGCCACCAAAATGGTAAAGGGGATGGAAGGCTACTCCTATGAAGAAAGGCTGCAAAGGTTAGGGCTCTTCAACCTGGAAAAGAGATGGCTGAGGGGAGATATGATAGAGGTCTATAAATTAATGAATGGAGTGGAACGGGTAAACGTAGATCGATTGTTTACGATGTCAGAATATAGAAAGACTATGGGACATGTAATGAAGCTACAGGGTAAACTATTTAAGACAAATAAGAGAAAATATTTTTTCACTCAACGTGTAATCAAACTCTGGAATTTGTTACCGGAGGATGTAGTAAGAGCTGTTAGTGTAGCTGGGTTTAAAAAAGGTTTGGACAAGTTCCTGGAGGAAAGGTCCATAAACCATTATTAAAAAGAGACCAAGGATATCAATGCTTGACCCAATACAAGCATTGTGGAACCTGTGTCTTTTGGGGATACTGCTAGGTACGTATGACCTAGATTGGCCACTGCTGGAAACAGGATACTGGGCTTGATGGACCTTGGTGTGACCCAGTATGGCATATCTTATGTTCTTATGATCTACGTTTACCCGTTCCACTCCATTCATTACTTTATAGACCTCTATCATATCTCCCCTCAGCCGTCTCTTTTCCAGGTTGAAGAGCCCTAACCTTTTTTACCTCTCTTCATATCCTTCCACCCTCTTTACCATTTTGGTGGCTCTTCTCTGTACCTTTTCTAATAACGCTATATTCTTTTTAAGATACGATGACCAGAATTGCACACAATATTCAAGGTGCGGTTGCACCATGGAACGATAGAGGCATTATAATATCCTTTGTTTTATTTTCCATTCCTTTCCTTATGATACCTAGCATTCTATTTGCTCTCTTGGCCGCCGCTGCACACTGGGCCGAGGGTTTTAACATATTATCCTCGATGACACCTAAATCTTTTTCCTTGCATTGTGTAACCATAGTTTGGGGTGTTCTTTCCTAGGTGCATAACTTTGCACTTGTCCACATTAAATTTCATCTGCTATTTGAACATCCAGTCTTCCAATTTATCAAGGTCCTCCTGCAATTTTTCACAATCCTCTTGTGTTTTAGAACTTTGAATAATTTTGTGTCATCTGCAAATTTAATTACCTCACTCATTATTTCCATTTCCAGGTCATTTATGAATATGTTAAAAAGCAGCGGACCCAGCACAGATCCCTGGGGTACTCCACTATTCACTTTCTCTAATGGGAAAATTGGCCATTCAGCCCTTCTCTCTGCTTTCTATCTTTTAACCAGTTCCTGATCCACAAGGGTACCCTGCTTCCTGTCCCATGACTTTTTAGTTTTGCCAAAAGTCTCTGATGAGGGGCCTTGTCAAAGGTATTCTGAAAATCCAGATACACTGTATCAACCGACTCACCTTTGTCTACCTGTTTATTCACACCTTCAAAAAACATAACAGATTAGTAGGACAAGACCTTCCTTGGCTAAAGTCATGTTGGCCATCTCCCATTAAGCCATGACTATCTACATGCTGAGTAATTTTGTTCTTTATAATGGCTTCTACCATTTTTCCTAGTACTGACATCAGGTACACTGGTCTGTAGTTTTCCCGTATCACCCCTGGAACCCTTTTAAAAAATTGGTGTTACATTCGCCATTCTCCAATCTTCAGGTATTATAGATGATTTTAATGATAGTTTACAGATTACTGATAGTAAGTCTGCAATCTCATATTTCAGTTCTTTCAACATCCTCAGATGTATACCAGCTGGATGCCAGATGAATTTATGTCATGTAAAGTTCCATATGGAAAACAAAATGTTGAAAAATTCATTTAAACAACATTCAGGTCTCAATTGATTCCCAAAGGGGCCTTTAAAGGAAAATCAATATTTAGGCACCAAAATCACTAAAGACGAAAAAGGTAAAATGAGGAGAGGGAGAGGGGTAAGGAAAGGAAATGGAAGGGAGAAGAGAGAGAGAAGGGATGGAGAAACACATTTGCTTGGGGTCAAAAGACAGACTTAGGGGTATGTTTACTAACGGGCGGTAAGGGAGCAGGTGTGCCATTGATGCACATTATTGGCATCCTTGCGCTCTTAATGCTGCTATAATGAGCGATAAAGGCTCCCCCCAGTGTTAAGGGAACAGGAGATGGAGAGTAGGAGTTAATGGCGTGGAGAATGTGCATTGACAGCAGGTGCTCCCTTAACACCTGTTGCTCAGTCATGAGTTTTAGCCCTTTAATGCTGGGGGAACACTAACGCCAAGTAGAAGCTTGTGGAAAGGGGTATTTTGAGGGGAGAGAGCCTATTTAAACGTGTGCAATGTGATCAACATACCAGAGAAACCGTGACAGCGGTAATAGTGCTTCATTAGCAGCAACAGCATAGTGACCAACTAGGAAAGGCTACTGTGTTGATGTTGTAAATGGGCTAAAGGACGTACCATGCTGGGTCATGCAGTGGGGGTTTCTGGTGCACAAGGATGACCATGCAGCTGCCCAGGGGGCACAGCTGTGATGGCCGGCATGACCCCACAGTGACAGTGGCAGCATACAGCCATGCTGCTGCTCTTGAAAAGGTGATGTGCAAACATGGGGTGGACCAAGGGGCTCTGGCACCCTAGGCAAAAAGTACAAACACCTTTGGTTGAACATTGGTTGACCAGTAATCATCCTCTTGAAGAATTAAAATTCTTTGTCATCAAAAAAATCCACCAATGTCCACATGGTAGAGATATCGATAAGATTCTTATGAATGATGAGCAATGATACATTTTTGAGCTAGATACTATTTTTCCCAAGGGGTTGAATAAAGAAATTGAATATCAAGTGTTTTTATAAACATCCCCTTTTCCCCCTCCCCCTCTCTGCCTTTCCCTCTTCCATCCCCCTTCCCATCCCTCTTCCCCCTTTCCTCCTTTTCCCCTTCTCCCTTCTCCCTTCCCTCTTCCCTCTTCCCTCTTCCCCTCCCCCTCTTCCCCTCCCCCCTACCCCTCTGGTGCTTCTTTTTATGTTGCTGCCGGTCAGCTAGTTTCATGTAGTCTTTTCCTGACATTTTAATCAGTTTTTGTCTTTTTCTGTGGCAATAGAGGTTGACATTAATTTCTTGATTTCATTTTCCAATCATTATGCACTTAATTAATTGGTATAATATTATTTCTTTTTCTTAGCATTAAAAGATATATATATCTTTTGGGAGATATTAGTGTTGTAATTATCTTATTTTAACTGCATAATGGAACTTTTTTGATCAATTGACTTGTGGCCGATGATACATGGACAATTTCCCCTTTTTGATGTTTAGGAGGCATTATTTTTCCCACCATTTTAGTGTCATTGGCTTTGTTTTTTTAAATTTATGCATGTTCTGTTGGTAATTTAAAAAAATCTCTCTTGTTTTAATCATGAGGTGCTCTCGTCCATTATCCCCCCTTATTAATCAGTATTTATATTGTTATTGTTCGGTCTTAACAGCACATATTTTACAAGTGTTGCTTTAGCATTTTTGGTTCATTTTGCAATAGGAGACCTGCATGGGTTTTAAGACTATTTTGAATAGTTGACATGTTTCTCTTTTATCGATGCACAATTTTGGCTATTTCAAGCAAGGAAGGAGGGGGAGGAGTTTGAGCCTCACTTCGGCATTTTAAACCTGCACAAACGCGACGTTTTTACTTTTACTCACGCTTCGTGTAATGATGAATTTAGGTTTTGAGTGCCGTTAGCTTTTAGATCTTTTTATGCTGTACCATAGAGTTCACTTGTACATTATGATTAAAATAGAAGATTACAGATATAGTCAATAATGTACTGCCCATACTATTGATTTTCTCTTTCAGGTTATTGCCCCTTTGCTTGCTGTATCATATGGCTGTTTTAGCATATTTCTAGACTACCGGTATTCTTATTTGTTTCAAATTTGTTTCACTTCTTTAGATACAATGTTTCGCACCTAGCTTGTCAGGGTGCAAAAACATTTTAGTCCACTTTCATTTTTAAAGTTAACAGCGGACATAGATGGTTCCTTTTTGTCTTTTAATTCAATTTTTGGTGCATATGGTTATTCTGAACTATATGGTTTACTTTTGTTGCAGTGTTTGTTATTATTGAGATTACATACCCTTCTTTCCCTACCTTACTGCTCTTCATTTTTAGCACTGCCCCTTTTTCTAAATAAGTTTAAAATTACCTTTTATGTTTAATGGGTACATGACGCTTTTGGCTCTTCTTGGTATTGCAGAATCTAGTTATTCTGATTTCTGGAGAGATTCTAAGGGGCATGTTTACTAAACAGCGGTAAAGGAGCAGTTTTTTCCGTGTGGTAACAGCAGCGATAAAGGGTTACCATGTGCTAAGTGTGCTGGTCGTGTTAGAGGCATTCCAGCATTAAGGGGTGCTAGCGGACACTTAGTGGGCGGTAACAGGACATTAAGGGGTGGTAGAGGATACTTAGCGGGCAGTAACAGGACATTAAGGGGTGGTAGAGGACACTTAGTGGGTGGTAACAGGACATTAAGGGGTGGTAGAGGACACTGTTCCCTCTAAGCTGTGCGTGTGTGCGCGCGCACACACTTTGCCGAGTGAGCGCACATACTTTACAACAGAGCGCACAAAAATTACGGTTCTGATTCTGATAGAAAACAACACAGACGTCTTAAAATTTAAAAGTTGCGATTGTAATTACTAGAAATTTTCCGCTTCATTTCGTAATCGTCTATTTTCATTTAATTTAATTAAAATCAATGTGGTGTACGTACTGTATTCTGACGTGTAATCAAATTTTAAAGTATGTAATTCCGAGTGTCGTTATGTGGCGCACAAAAATTTAACCTTCCTTCAAAAGCTGCACAGCTGATATTTTATGCGTACACAGCCTACAGAAAATTAGAGGGAACATTGGTAGAGGACACTTAGCAGGCAGTAAAAGGACATGCATGCACCCTAATGCCGGAAAACCTCTAAAACATTGAAAGGGGGGCAGGGAAGCCACTGGAGAAGGTATGGATGCAAGCACAATTGGTTGCTGATGGAGTTGATTCACCAGATGCCTGGCTATGTGGAAGTATGTGTGATGAGCATGTTTGACCATAAAGCAGGCCTGTGCTGTTGGCTAGGTGAGATAGGCGGCTGCCTAGTGATGCTGGTAGTGGGTGTTTGCAGTGTCATGGGTGGGTGGTTGTGGCAGCAGAGTCAGTGGAAGAGATGCAGCAGCAGGGGGCGCTGTGACAGGCGTGCAGTCCTAGATGCTCTTGAAAACATACACCGTGCCATAAGTTATATTATAGTGTCTGTGAGGTGTGGACATGTATCCAGATATACTGTCAGTTTGTGGCATGCCATAGACCAGGACAGTGTCTGGGTGGAGGCAGCATGTTCCTGATGTGGGCAGCAAAGGGAGGATTGTCCATGAGTGCTCATGTAGAGCAGTCACAGGAGAGGTGTGCATGATATGGCTAACTGCTGCAAATGACCCCTGATGGCTATGCTAGAGCAGCTTACTGCCAATAAGCTGCTCCACCATGAACCTCCCTGACAGTCAGATGGTAGGTGCAGAGCTGTGCCATGGATCTTCCAAGCAGAGAGTTTGCAATTTGTGTGGTGAGTGGATGTATGAGATCATACAGGCCAAAAGTATTTGGTGTGTGTAACCAAAAGTAGCAGTGCCATGGGGTACATGAAACACCATTTGTGTGGGTGGGACTGGTGCCTCAGTCTGTGCAACTGCAAGACAATACACCTGACAGAGTGGCATGATAGAAAGGGACAAGTTGAACCTATTTGCCCCATGTGGGGCAAGTAATGATGGCAGAACAGTGCAGGGGATGGCTATGCAACGAGTTTTAGGTGCCTGAATATACGAGATATATCCTCTTTACATAAAGCTGGGAGGTCACAATGATGGCAAAAAAGAAACACATCCATACCAGTAGACCCAGACATCTGCTGCATATACATCACTGACCCACTGCAATGTGCCATCGCAGAGCCACTAAAACCATGCTCACAGATGTCCATGATGGGGAATGCTATGTTGGGCTACCCAACGTGTCGCCATAATGCATAGAAATGTAAAAGAATGATTGTCTGCAGGTCACAGCAGAGCCAGGACTATTCAAGGTGGGCAAGCGCACCCAGGCACAAAATGAACAGGTGGGAATCAAACCCTGAACCTTTGCCCATGGAGACATTGCACCAACCAGTAGGCTACACCTCCACACAGTACTATAATAGCCTGCAGATCTCTGATCAAACTGTTTGCTATCTATGCAGTATAGGTTGGGCCCTCTACTACCCATGAGGCACTGCACATGCAAAACAGTGATCTGCTGCTGGAAAATTAATGGAGAAGGCACTGATCCAGCATATCAGCTCACTAAGATGCACTGGCTGCATGTGCTACATGCACATAACAACAGCAAGCCATGCTTCAGTGTGGTTTCAGCTGTCATCCTGAGGGTGAAGAGGGGTGCCCAGCACCTGGTCCACTGAACCTGCACTGTTAGAGATGGTCTTTGCTGCTGCTTCACATTGCTGTTAGTGTGTGGTAGCTATTGTCTGCGGTGTGTTATGCTTCCCCCCCTCCCCACCCCACCCCTTGGTTCTTGTAGGGATGGTGACAGCAGCAGCTTGGCCCTGTGTTCTGCCCATGTCAGACACTAATCCTCTGATAACAGTGTAGGTTAGTGGATAGTGTTAATATACTGCTACCATGGATAGCTGCTGCAGTGGGACTGTTCTGCCAGGACCCCAGTGAGTAGGCCATAGGTTTTCAACCCAGTCCTCGGGGAACCCTAGGCCAGTCAGCTTTTAAGGATTCCCACAATGAATATTGTCCTGCCCCCGCCTAGGGCCGGTGATTCTAGAGCAAGGGTGACCTCTACTTTGTCTTCAAGTGTCCTTTTTGACTAAGGTAGCAGCAAGGTACGCTGGGAGTTGTAGTCTAGGTTTACTATCAAACAAAGGTGTTGTGGCACGAGGGTCATTTGAACAGATACATTTTTATTTGGGGTTTTCCCTTTCACACATAGATTCTTGGCTCAAAACATGACACGGATTACTTTCCAAAACAATAGGAAACAGGAGCAATTCAAAGTTAGAAAATAAAGCATATGGCAAACTGTTTCTTCACAGCAAACATTCAGGAGAAAACAACTTTGCATTACCTTCATGCAAAGGTTGTCTAACATAGGTCCAAGTGATCAATCTCACATAAAGAACAATCCATCTCACAGATATCAGTTGTATCAGGAGTGCTTTCTAGGTCAACAATCATCTCCTCGCTGCAATCATTATAACTCTGCTTAGGGGAACTACTAGACTGCAGGTCCCTGAGAACTTCTTGCAGCTGTTCAATAAAGTTGTCCCTCTGATTGGCAGTAACTTTCTCTAGTGCAGGAAACTGATTCTTACGTAAGCTCTTGGCAACAGCCTTTACGTCTGTTTCAAAACACTTACTAAGAATGTTTCTAACTGGAACTGTTTTCGCAGCAGTGCTATCTCTGCTCTTATTAGCACTGTTCTTTAACTGCTGTACAATCTCCTCAGCAAGTCTCTGTCTAGGAATTATGGCAGACATACCTTTCTCACTCGCAATGCCTTTTCTGTAATCAGAGCTTTCCTCCCTCGTATAGGTAAACTCTTCTACCTTTTCTTCGGGTAGTTTCCACAGAGGTTTTGGCTTTGCTTCTAGTGCTCTCGAGGTAAAGGAAATGGACCTTCCAAAATCCTCCTTTGCTAGTTCTGGGTTCCAAAGTTTCCCTCTTTGCTGCTCTCCTCTTTGCCTTCCTTGCCTGCGTTGCTCTGTCTGCTGTCGTTGCTCGCCTCGTGGCTTCTGTGTGCTCTCTCTCTCTCCACCTCTCTTCCTGAACTCTAGCTCTGAAGCAGGTTTAAAACGGCTTCCTTCAGCAGCCACACCCCTCTGGCTACTCAGGTGCAACTCATTAGAGCTCCACTCAGCTCCTACGTCACTGCTATGGCTGGGCTCAGTTCTAGTTAGAAGCTTTCGGTTTCTATGGGAACCTGACTTGTCCTTACTCTTAAAGGTACAATGCTCATTATTTTCCCAATCCATCTGCTCAGCATTGCTGTCATTATCACAATATGCATAATATAGATTTGCATACAGTGAAGGCAGAACATGCAAATCTTTCTCATTCATATTCAGTATGGGAATCCTGAAAACCTGACTGGCCTAGGGTTCCCCGAGGACTGGGTTGAAAACCCCTGGAGCAGGCTATGAAGAAGTCCTGCTCCCAAACATTGAGAACTAAAAATTGACTACAGCACAAGCAGTTAAGACTGCCCTTCACTGGGCTGTGTCAGCCAAGCACAAACCACCTAAAGTTGGTCTGCTAGTCAGCATGCACAGCACATGCATAGTGCAACCACAAGCACCCAGCTATTTGTTCAGTGATTGGCAACCCCAGAGAGAGAAAGCACCCACATCACTGGAGCCAGACATTATAATAAGCTTTATGTGGATGCATAGCCGTGTCATGGTCACTTTTTGGTCATAGTGAGAGTGCCATCTCAGCATGTCATATAGTGGCCACCCAGTCAATGCAGGTGACAGACAGGCAAAATGACATCTCAGCCAGTGACCCTACCATTGTGGCAGACACATCCTGGCCAATCTGTGCTGTTTCAGGCAATATCCACAATCCTCTGCCTCTCCTTATTCACATTTTCCAAACAGGCTGGGAAAAACTTGATCGATGAGAGCCAAAGTGCAGTGCAGAAAGCCACAGGACAAAGGGGAGACACACACACACACACACATGCATACACTCTCATTGGCACATTGAGCAAAAGTGGAGATGATTGGCATTCCTGCTTGACACTCCTGTCTCAATGTCAGCTCAAGGATTGATAACATGTGCTCTGTTTGTATGTGCTAAATTACCGTGCATTACCCTCACCACAGATTGATAACGTGTGTAATGTTTGCATGTGCTATATTACCGTGTGCTATTAGCCTTTAACCAGCTGTGGATAGTGGAGCCTGTCAGTGCTGCTGGTGGGAGTTTCCACCCTTGCTGGCCATCTCTTTAAGGGTTGCACATGCTAGAGCTGTATTTACATTATCAGCTACTGTCCACAGGAATATGAAATACAAAAACCCCAGTGGGGAGCTGAACCTGTGACCCTCCACACATATACACACCAACTGTGTGTGTTGCACTACAATGCTGCCTTATGGGGATAGCAGCTCCTGTAGCTGACATGCTTCTCTTCAGCTGACCTTTGGCACATGCTGCAATGCACATGGTGCACACGACCAGGACAAGGCTTCTGTCTGCTGAAGGCTGGTGCCACTTCCCATGCCATCACCAACACCCCACCATGCAGACATATCCATGCACTGTCAGTGGTGGTGTTTGCAGTCCCAACATGTTAAACATGTGGGTTTGGGGGGCACCTTGGGCTGAAGGTCCAGATGGAAGGGGCAGGGGCACACATGGACAGCCATGCAGCCCCCCACCAGCTGCCCATGCAGGGGCCCCATCACCGCCTGCCACCAATATGTCTCGGGGGAGGATGGCAGCCACTGCTGTGGTATTTCTCCAGGCACCTGCATTTTCCAGCTACCTGGAGGGCTACAGCATTTGGCACTATCGGTCTCTTCCCCCATAGCTGGGTTCTGTGGCAGCAGGGGGGGGGGGGGGAGGAGAAGGCAGCCTAGATCTCTGCCTGGAGTGCCAGGCCTCTTGTACCACCTTATGTGGCACATTGCCTTTCCGCAGCAGTAGAAGGACTGTGTGCTGCCACTGTCACTGTGGGATCATGACGAATATCACAGATGGTTCTGTGGATGGCAGAATATCCCTTTGTAGAGAGGCTAAAAAGGTTGGGGCTCATCAACCTGGGAAAGAGATGGCTGAGGGGAGATATGATAGAGCTCTATAGAGTATTGACTGGAGTGGAACAGATAAACATAGGTCGCTTTTTTATGTCATCAGACTGTGGACAGACTAGGGGACCTGCAATGCGGCTACAGTGTAACCCATTTGGGTCTTCTAGGTGAAAATACTTTTTCAGACAATGCGTAATCAAACCCTGCAATCCATTTTCGGAGGCTGTGGTAAAAGCTATCAATGTAGCTGGGTTTTAAAAAGTTTGGATGGGTTCCTGGATAACAGTCCACAAACCATTGCTAAACAGGATTTTTGCTATGCCCTGCTTGACCCATTACAATTATAGGGGATCCTGTATGTCTTCTGAGGAAACTGCTAGGTACTTGTGACCTAGATTGTGCACTGCTGGACACAGGATACTGGGCATGATGGACCTTGGTCTGACACAGTTTGGCATATTTTGTAGTCTTATGTTCCTATGTGCCATCTAGGCAGCTGCCTGGTTCCCCCTGTGCACCAGCAGCCTGCATTGCATGACTCATGTGCCACCTCCTTTGCCCCCATTTGCACCATCAACATAGTGCCCTTTCATACTTAGTGCCTTTTTCCTCTTTAGTGATTTTGGTGCCTAAATATCAATCTTCCTTCAAAGGCCCCTTTGGGAATCAATTGAGACCTAAATGTTGTTTAAATGCATTTTTCGTCATTTTGTTTTCCATATGGAACTTTACACGTTGACATAAATTCATCTGCTCTGTACCATTCATTTTTATTGTCAAAGGGTAACTTTGCTTGTGTTCCTTTATCCTGCTTACAGAGTGCTACCTATGACCCTGTTTTTGGCAAATTACTCTATTATTATGTAATATGTAACAATCATGTGTGCCTCTGCCCTATAGGTTATAATTAACTTTTGATGGTCATTAGCAATGTGAATTGCCATTGGATGATTCCAACTCATTAGACTGGTAATTATTTTTTCTGTACTTTTCGTGTATAATCCTTTTTTTGTCTGATTTTATATTTATTTTCTGTCTATATGTGTTTTTTCTTCTGTGGGATATTTTACATTGTATTTTATATGTTTATATTTGTTTATATATATATATATATATATATATCTTTTATAGACCCCTGATGCAGGCCTGAGTGTCAAAACCTGGCCATTGGGTCATCAAATAAATTATTTGTGTGAAGATACAATTGGTGTGGCTTTCCTCCGCTCTAAGGCTGGACTGTGTTGATTGAGGAAAATCCTCCTTTGTCTTTGTGATATTTTTTCCCAGACCTTTGGGTCCTGAGTGGGTTGGTTGGGTATTGTGTCTATGAGAGAAAGGGAGGCCTGTACACTCCTCTCTGCTACTTTTTCTTCTCCTATCCTTATTTTATACAGTATGCTTCTGTTGTAAACCGCTCTTGTGCACTGCGAAGGGCGGTATATAAACTTTAGTGACAAACATAATATGTTTTGACAAGCTTGACTGCATTACTTCTTCATAGACCTGATGAAGAGAGTATACATAGCTCTTGAAAGCTTGTCAAAAAATATATTAGTCCAATAAAAAGGTGTCATCTACAACTTGGTTGTTGACCTTTATGTGTACGTATCCAAGTGGACTAACACAGCACCTACAATTTTCTGCTTAATGTACTAGCACAAATTCTGCAGAAATAGTGTCTAGTTTGTGGCTATTCAGTAAGAAAACGTGGAATGCAACGAAAGGACGTGTAAAAATTAAAAACTTTTATTGCTTTATTCCACTTCAGCCACTGGCCCGACACTGGCCGTGTTTCGTAAAAACCTTCCTCAGGGGCAATATTGGCTAAAATACATAAAACACACATTTAAAATCAAAGATAAAATCAAAGATAATATAATCCAAATGTTAAAAAGAAAATGTTAAAAAGAAAACAGAGAATGAACTAAGACATATAAATGAAACATGCCAATATAAAACATAAAACCAAATTAAGTACAACCAATATACGGAGCAAAACCAATTTGGACATTAGTAATAAAAACAATAAAAGATAAATACCAATAGAATAGTTATTTAAATATCAGACAAAGTGAAGTAATGGTTTCAAAACATCAACTTAACAAAACTTAATCAAACATGTAAATAAATAAAAAATAATAAATAAATATGTAAATATAAAAACCAATTACTTATCACTTATGTTTATTCTTATATGTTTTTTATGGTTAGTGTTTTAATAATGCAATCTAGTAGTTTATTTATATGTGAGTTTTTCTCTGGCTATTTTATTTAGGGTGGACTTGCGTTTTTATCATTCAATCTTCACCTTTTGCATATTAATTGTATGTCTGTTAATATATTTATTGTATTATTTGTAAACATTTTTACATGTCTATGGTGGTATACACAATTAGTTGCATTTGGATATGGTTAGTTAGTTTATTAGAATTTGCATATTTGGCATTACGTCATTGATTCAATTTCTTCAAAAGGAGCCCAGTGCGCAGATGTCGGGTTTTTTTTAATTTTTATCTTGAGCGAGGTGGTGCCGGCTCCACGTAGTCAGAAGCACGGCTTTCTACTTTTATAACAATGTAAGCTTCTCGTTTCTTTGCCTTTAACCCTCTCAATGCTTTTTATACTTTTTTAATTTATGGTTGTGTTAACTTTGATTTAATCGTCTATTATAACACAGGTATTTTATGGGGGAATCGAGTTAAGTTGGTAATTGCGAGTTATGCTATTATGTTATTTATTTATTTATTTATTCATATATTTTTTTGAAAAGGTGCCTAATGTGCAGAGGCCGGCAACTTTCAGAATTTTGGGAGGGAGGTGATGCTTATTCTAAATAAGGTATTATTTTTATATTAATATATATACGTTTTTAACCCTTTGCCATCCACCCATTCTTCGTGTCCATTTTTTACCACATATCGCATATTTGGCGTTACATCATTAGTTCAGTATCTTTTAAAGGATCCCAGTGCATAGATGTCGGTGGTTTTTGATTTTGATTCTTATCTTGAGCGAGGTGATGCTGGCTCTACGTAGTCAGTAGCGTGTTTTTCGACTCTTATAACAATATAAGGTTCTCGTTTCTTTGTCTTTAATCCTCTCAATGGTTTTTACATATAACTTATGGTTGTGTTAATTTTGATTCAATAGTCTATTATAACACAGGCATGTTATGGGGCGATTGAGTAAAGTTGGTAATCGCGAGTGGTGCTATTATGTTATTTATTTATATATATATTTTTGAAAAGGTACCTAATGCGCAGAGGTTGGCAACTTTCAGTTTTTTGTGAGGGGGTGATGTTGATTCTAAATTAGTCGTTAGTTTTATACTAGTACATATACAAGTTTTTAACCCTTTGCCTTCCACCTATCCTTTGCGTCCATTGTTTACCACATAGCATTTCATTGTTTAAGTCCATTCACTACATCTTTTGGTTTCTGATTCCGTTGATGGTTCAAGGTTGGGCTAGCTATGAAACAAATAGTGGTCCGTGGAGTTTTAAACTTAATTTTTTAATTGTTTATATACTTAGATGATGGTACCTTTTAGTTTAACAACACATATAGGGGGCAATCTCTAATGTTTTTTTGAGTATGTTGAGTGTTCCTTTTAACATTTTGGTCTACACAAAATATTTTTCTAGCTACACACCCATTTTTTGAATTATAAACATATGACTGTTTCGAGTAGTTTAGTGGGTTCATGTCTAATAAATAGTCTTCGTTTGCAAGTCAATTGATAACATGAGTGTATGAGTAGTTGGATTCTATACATTTCTTACTTCTGTTCAACATACAATTTTAATCCCTTCTATGAACATGCTATTTAACAATGGGCGGTTTCTTTTAGATGTTTTAGATCTGTTTATGAATGGCTTATACAATGTATCCTTGTACACACATACTAATCTTAGTTTTTTAAAAAATATTTATTTATAGGATTAGTACTATGGCAGTATAGGAAAACGTGTTTTTGAGGCTAAAAGATAATCTCATTCAGGTAATTCTTTTATTTTATAGTTTTAGATTATTTATGAAAGCATTGTCAACCCTAACATTTTTAGCAAAAGGCTTTTATGCTTTTTTGCTCATAAACCCTGGGAGTTGGTTTCCCCATAATGATTATTTACCCATATGTATTCTTCAGGGTCAGGGTCTCGTCCTCATCCCTCAGTATCTGATCCTTTTTCCTTTTCTCTGTTTTTTAATGATAGTGCTTATTTTCTAACATCTTAGGCTCTCTTATGGCATTAAGGTAGGAGCCATTTCAGTAATAAAAGCACACAATATACAGGTATGTTGGTTCTTTTTGTTTGTTATTGGTCACATCCTTTGATGAGCACTTTTTTTCGTTGTATATGTATCTGATATATTATCTTTTTTACATATTTATCATATACGTTGTTTTAATTTATTTGTGATAGGTAATTGATTTTTATACTTACATATTTATTTATTTATATGTTAAGTTATGATTCATTATGTTATTGTTTTAAAATCATTGTTTCACAATGGTTAATATTTTTAATTCATTTGTGATAAGTAATTGGTTTTTATATTTACATATTTATTTATTATTTTTTATTTATTTACATGTTTGATTAAGTTTTGTTAAGTTGATGTTTTGAAACCATTACTTCACTTTGTCTGATATTTAAATAACTATTCTATTGGTATTTGTCTTTTATTGTTTTTATTACTAATGTCCAAATTGGTTTTGCTTCGTATATTGGTTGTACTTAATTTGGTTTTATGTTTTATATTGGCATGTTTCATTTATATGTCTTAGTTCATTCTCTGTTTTCTTTTTAACATTTGGTTTATATTATCTTTGATTTTAAATGTGTGTTTTATGTATTTTAGCCAATATTGCCCCTGAGGAAGGTTTTTACGAAACACGGCCAGTGTCGGTCCAGTGGCTGAAGTGGAATAAAGTAATAAAAGTTTTTAATTTTTACACGTCCTTTCGTTGCATTCCACGTTTTCTTACTGGGTTGTTCGTTGCACGTGGAATCGTGCTTGGATTGTTGGACCCCTAGTTTGTGGCTATTGACATTTATTCCAGCTTGAGAGCAGGTGTAAAGATTAACATGTAAGTATGCACTTAAATTGCGACTCCATCCATGCCCCACCCATCCCCTCCACTAGGTATGCCTACTCAACAAGTAAGCTCCGAAGTGCACTGCACATACTTTCAGGCGTGAACTAATGTTTAAGTAAATCCAATCATAAGTTATCACCTACAACTTGCTTGTTGACCTTTATTTGCTAGTATTTTATAAAGCCACTTGGGAGCCTACTGGCCCAATTCTGAGAGGTGACTAGCGGGGCTGTATGTCCCGGGATGATGGGCAGCCCCTCTATTCGTCATGACCGTATACTGCCACACACTCTCCCAGCACACACAGAGTCTCAGTGCGGGGAGAGCTGGACAGGGGTGGAGAGTGGGCAGAGCAGGGGCGGGTTGTAAAACCCGGACGTACAGAGCCACTTCAGGTCACGACCCTGTATGTCCAGTGGTCTCCAGAAGGATGCCCAGCGTCGGTAGTGGAATAAGCATGGGGCACCCATATGATCTGGCCCAGCAGCCATCAGGATTCAGTGGAGCCATGGAAGGTGAGGCCCCGCCACCCGATCCCAGCCCTGGAAGACCCTGCCAAGAGTCAGGCGGTGGGGAAATGTGGTCTGGTGGCGAGTTGGGCCTCCGGTGCTCCTGCTGGGCGTCCTGGTGTCATGGCGATGGATGTCATGGCACCAGCACACTATCTGGAGCACAGGGATGCCTGGCCATATTGCCTTTTGGATGTCTCCCGCAGGGATTCAGGGGCATGCTGGGCCGTCTCCGTGCCTGATCCTGCATCCGTAGGAAGGTCTAGCTCCTGTGGTGCAGAATTGGGTACAACAGAGCTCATCCTGTTTTGGGATGTTTGGATGGCCCAAACGTGCGCCTTCCTGGATCAGGCTCCACGTGCCTTTATAAAATAAACTACAAATAGGTGCCTTTTTTGTCTTCCATCTGAAGTGCCCTCTTATAAAATTACCTTTTATACTACTCTTAAGGCTCTATTTGAGACAAAATCTCACCTTCTTATTAGTAAAATTAAAATGTACTTACACAGGTACTAGGGATTTGCACAGGGCAAAAGTGTTTTTATTTTCCCATTTTTAGGCTTTTTTCATTCATTTCATGCATTCTTTTTAATAAGATTTTTCTAACGCATATTTTATTGTATTTATTTATGAGATTTTTATAGCACCATTTTGGGTAGCGGTTAAAATAAAGAATAACTGATACATTGAACATTTTAACAATATAACAGGTATAGGAATATTACCTCTTGTTAACCTCTACAGATCGATCATACCTGTGTTAAATTGATTTTTTGCATGATAAAGCCGTTAAGGTGAATTAGCAAACTGAAAATGCGTTAACAAAGGCACAAGCCTGGGGAGATGCTGTGAGCAGCCAGAGCAGGAGCATGGCAGGAGCATGGTGGGAGCAGCAGGCTCTGTGCGGGACTGCCCCAACAACAGTTGGAGCTTGAGAAGTGTGTCTCCTCCTAGCCCTTTGTATGGTAAGGTTAGCTGAACACAAGAAAATGAAAGGCAAGGAACATGTGGGAATTGAACCTGCATCCTAGGGTGGCCAAAAGCACATCTGTAACCACTATGCAAACAACCACAACAACCACAATGCAAATATGTTCCACTTAAGGGAATGTATGTATGGACATTTGTAGCTCCCTATGAAGTGTCAGCAGACTTGCACACATACAGCTGTCATCTTTCAGGGATGTTAGCTCAAGTGGGCCATGTACATCATCATACCACAATATACGTTGGTCAGTGTGGAGATGCAGCAGCAGAGACAAATGTGTGTCCAACATGTCCTAGATACATTCACTGCTCTGTCCACAGATGATGAGCAGGACAAATCCTGTCCAGAGCTGCATAGTGTGCACTGCTTAGTAGGACCCCCCAATGCATTTGCACACTCCGCATGCCTCAGTCGCATATGCGTGCATGTAGACAGTATGTGGTGCATTATGAGGACCCAACACACATCAGCTATGAAATGTCCACAAGACCATACCTATCCGTTGATACAAGACACACAAACCAGAAAATGCATACACAGTAATGTGTACGGACACAAACCTATCTGCTGTTGATGATGTGTAGACAAGGAGGCACGTGCATGTCCAATCTGTCCCACCGCCACAGTCATCACCAGTGCCAAAGAACACCTATGCCAGCTATGTCCCTGATACACATCCCAGATGGGGATGTACTGACACCAGCATGAACATTCATGTGCCAAAGTATTTTAAAACCTCACCCAAAAGAAGCAACAAGGGGAAACATGAGCTGACATGTAACTGGGCTGGCACATGTGAGTTAAGAATGTAGCTTTGTTACAATGCAATACCTATGTTTATCTGTGAAACCATCTGTGGGCAAGAATGCAGCAGCACATCGTTGGAGACACCACACCATGCCGCATTCCCTGACAAAATGGGGCCCCGCTGCCTCAGCTGTGAGTGTGCCTGATATGGGCAACATGAATATCATGACACTGGAATGGACGTAATTTATAGGAGGTGCATTAACTACCTGTACGCACAATGTACGCCTCTGGTGTCAGATCGGTCCCGTTTGCAGCATGTCATGATGAAGAGTAGCTGTACAGAGTCCAAGTGACCAACATATCTCAGGTTCCCATGTGTGTGTCCCACACAATGTAAGGTCAGTATTCATGTCAAACTAATGCAGTGATGGTGTCAACCAAACATGTATAACAGCCCAACATTACCCGTGTATGATATCTGCTATATGATGCAACACTCCAATGTACATATAAACCTATGTTTCCCGTATAGTTGTTGGCCATGTGCACAAGGGGTGACATTGACATTCACACATGTGTCACAGGAGTATGGACCATGTGCATGAAATAGATGAACACCTACATCCCAACATAACAGACAAATGCCATGTATACCACAGACACCGTGTTACTGAGCTATGAACAGTTACACTGCTGCAGTAACATCTCACCTCACACATCCTGTGTGTTAAAACCCTCCCACACTGGGCAATGAGCACAATGAAGATCTGGGGGTATTGTGTGATAATTGAGGTAGACGGCATGCAGTGACGTTGTCTGCATCATCACTGCAATGGCAAGACTGCACATAGCCCATGGCTGATGTTCCAACATACCTGCCTGGAATGTCTGCACATTCCAGGCAGCTGTCAATGTCACAAACGTGTGTCCGAGTCATTGTAAGCTGGACATGACAAAGTGATGTTTTGCTGCATCCCATGTCCACCAACTGTACAATGTCCATGTGAGTGCTGTGATCCAAAGTGGGTCAGCCATGAAATATGTGTCTGGTGTCATGCAGCAGGAGCTGATGGAAGCAAAGATGCAAGAAAAGAAGCTGTTTTTCATAATATAAAAGATGTGCACGGGATGCAATTCCCGCACAGAGCAGCTAGAGGGAGCAGCCGTGCACTCTGTCAGCCACTAACGTACCCAGAGGCTAAAAAGGGCTTGGGTCGTTTGATGGGGCAGTATTTTTATGGCTAGAGCTCCTCTGAAGGCTTTAGCAAGGCCTTCTGGATCCTGTAGTTTTCACCGTTAGCCAAAGAAGTGTAGTTGAAGCTGAGGGTAAGGTTTAAACTCAGGCTTTATTCCCCGTCCGGGGTGGATTCATAACAGTGGAACTTAAAGCAGGTCAGACCCTTCGTCTGATAACACAATTAAAGAAAAATACTTTCAACACAACTTAGCTTTCTTCAGCATTAAACCAGGAAACAAAAAGTAACAGAAAACAGTTCCTTTTACTCACAGAACTCTGGCACCTGTTTCTTCTCATAAACAGTTCTGGCTGCTTTTAACATAGAGATGCTATACAATCAGATAATGTGTACGTGCAGTCCATCTCATTTTCCTCTAAAGATTCCTCAAGAGGTTCAATCTGCATCTCCTCTTCATCAGAGTAAACTTCTGGCTCCCAATTGCCGTTAAAGTTATAAGGTTCTTGTCGGGGAGTTAAAACACTCTCCTCCCCCACTATACCAGTGGCCCGTGGGTAACTACCGTATTTCCTGTAGTTGGGTTCCTGAGAACTACAGAGCTCTTGGTACGTGCATAGAAAGTCAGGGTATTGCAAACCTCTCTTATTAGGGTAAATACGCCTACCTTTAGGCACTGCTGTTTCCTGCTCTCTCGGATAAGCACAGCTCTGCTTGGAAGCCCCTTTTCCAGGGTGTTTCTCTGACTCATTCAAATGTGCTTCAGGGTAAAAGTTTTCCCCTTCTGCATTTCTGGTGTTAGGTAATTTATATCTTAAAGCCTTGGCTGTTGGACTGCCTTCTCTGCTTGCCTCACAGCAACACTCCTGGGAATATTGAGAGGCTGTGCATTGCTGTTCCCAACAGCTTCTCTGAGAATCACCAACCTCATGTACTCTGGATAATCTCCTTGGCTCCACGGACAGTGCTCTCAAGCTCAGCAGTTCCTAACGGTTCTTGCGTAGTTCCAACTACAGCCCTTGTAGTTCCTACTACTTCTCTCTCCGTTCTACTTTCTCCTTCAGTTCTCTCTCTACCTCCCGGTAAGTGATTTTTAAGTACGTTCAAATTGGTGTTAGCCTGGGCTCCGCCCCCATGCAGGTGCTCTTCATTTTCTAATGAATTCTGTGCTCCCTTTCTGTTCGGGCGTTCCCTAACACCACATGGCTTTGTTTTCATCTGTTGCTCATAGCAACCTTCCCCATGTGTGAACCTGAGCTGTCAGTTTCCCTTACATTTTGCTCACAATCCCCTACTTCCATGGGTTCTGATGGCGCTACCTTATGACAGATCCCCCCCCTTAAAATATTACGGGCTGCCGGACGACTAACCGGACAGCACTTAATCATCTCTTGGGTTCTGTCTCGCTGCCTTACATAGGCCAAGCTGACCGTGGCCAATCTCTCCTTCCAAGGTTTTAGAATGTTCAAGTGGTACACCTGCTGACGTCCCCTCTCATTCTCCACCTTGTATGTCACAGGACCTACTTTCTTTATTACTGTACACGGTCCCTTCCACTGGGCCTCAAACTTGGGTCCCGGGTCCGCTACTTGGACAAGGACTTTATCCCCTATGCTCAGGTGCCTCTCTCTTGTGCTCCTGTCATAGTAACGTTTTTGCTTTTCTTTGCTGGCCTGCAAATTTTCTCTTGAGTCCTTTGCAGTTCTTTCTAAGCGTTCCCTCAAGTTTTTAAGGAATTAAGGCACCCCAACTTCCTGCAAGTCTGGCTCCACCCACTGTTCGTGGAGAATGTCTAAAATTCCCCTAGGGGCCCTGCCAAACATAAGCTCATATGGGGACGCTTTTAATGACGTCTGTATGCGTTCTCGACATGCATAAACTACAAATGGGAGTAGGGTATCCCATTCACCCATCTCTCCCTTCTTTAAACCCCTCCGAAGCATCTGTTTCAAAGACTGATTCATCCTCTCAACAAGCCCATTTGTTTGAGGATGATAGGCTGCAGTCTTTATGTGCCTTATGCCGAAGGCTTCCCATACCGTTGCTAAGTGTTTTGATAAGAAATTGCTCCCTTGGTCAGTCAATACCTCCCTGGGAAAACCCACTTCACAAAAGAGCTTTCCCAGCTCTTGGGCTATTACTCTGGCCGATGTACTCCTTAAGGGAATAGCCCATGGGAATCTAGTTGCGTGGTCTACTACCACCAATAAATACTGAAATCCTCTGGGCGTACGGATCAGGGGTCCTACGATATCCATACCTATGCGTTCCATAGGTACTGCTATGGTGGGTGTGGATACCATCGGTACAGCTTTCGGCTTTAAAGCTGTGACCCTCTGACAAGTTGGACAAGCCTCGCAGTATTGTTTAGTCTCTTTAAAGACCCCTGGCCAATAGAATCGAACCAATATTTGGTCCAGGGTGCCTTGGACTCCCTTATGGCTGCCTATGGGGTGGTCGTGTGCCAACCTTAGTACTGTGGCTTTAAATGTCGTTGGCAGGACCAATTGTTTCCTTATCGCTCCGGAATACGGGTCAGTACTTTCCCTATATAGGATTTCCTTTTCCAGGAAAAACCTGGTTAGGGTAGGCCGAATTTCCCTGGCCCATTCAAAAGCTCTCTTTAGAGCTGGGTCAGCCCGCTGTTCTGCTGGAAATGAGGGGAACTTACTCACCACCTCGGCAGGTACACAAGGTAACCCTGCCCCAGCTTCCAACTCGGCCCTTCCCCGGGTTCTTTGACGCCTCTCTTGGCGTTTTTGGGCTTTCGCCTTCCTGCCTTCCTTAACCGGCTCGTGTATTAGTTCATCATGTGTGGGCAGAATGCCTAAACCACCCCCATCTAATGCCTCCTCTTGGGGTTCTTCCTCCCCCTCAGGCTCCCCGGGACCCTCAGATGCTATCCTTCCTTCCCCTGAGGTCCCTGCCTGCGATCGGGTAGATATTAGGCCGGTCCGGGTATTTAACCCTACCGCCAGACCCTTGAGAAAGGGTGGCCAGTCCCTGCCTAAAATGACATCCCTAGGCAATGTAGGGATTATGGCTACCTGTAATGTGTGTTCTCTATCTACAGCACGTATAGATAACCTCTGTGAAGGATAACAGGAAAATGCTCCGTGTATGCATTTTAAGCGGATCTGGCTTTCTGCTTGCCTCGGGGCTGACCGACGGCACCTCCCAATGGCTTCCCAGAGCTTGGACGTAATCATGCTCTGGTCAGCGCGTGAGTCAAGCAGCGCCAGCGTTTCCACCCCTTCTACCTGCACAGGAATCAGGAACCCATCTTGTGCTGGCTTTTCTCTCCCAGCCATGAGGATAGTCCGCTCCGTGCAGTCTTTTTGGAAGTGGCCCGCTCGCCCGCACACATAACATTTCCCTTTGTGTATAGAAAAAATGTCATCATTAGTATTCTTACCACATACATTAAACATTTTCCCTTTAACATATTTCTCTCTTTTATGCTCTGCCATGCCTGCTGCTTTCCTCAGACCTATTTCTGAGGTGCCCACTATCTGAGCCTCAAAATAGCGTTCAGCTAGACTGGCTGCATCATTGGTATTCTGACAATTTTGCAAGGTGAGATACTTTTTTACCTCAGTAGGCACAGCCTGGAGAAATTGCTCCAATATAATTATATCTAACACTGCTTCCATTGTCCTCTGCTCAGGGGTTAACCACTTGTAGGCCAAATTCTTTAATCTCTGCTGCAGAACTTTAGGGGTTTCTTGGGCCCTCATCCTAGCCTCTCTAAACAACCTACGATAGTGCATGCTAGATAGGCCCAACCTATCCTTAACTGCCCTTTTTATCTCCTCATAGTCAGTAGCAAGGATGGCAGGCATTGCTTTATAGGCAGAGAGAGCTTCCCCAGTGAGAGATACAGCAAAGCGGGTAGCCCACTGCTCTCGTGGCCATTTCAATGCCCCGCTATTTGTACAAAGGCATCAATAAAATCATCAATGTTGTCCTGTGGACTTAACTGTCCCAAAGTAAACGCATGACTCGCATTAAGTCCTACCCCTGGAACTACGTAGGGGTTCTCAGTCCCATGTCCTGGTGACTTTTCCAAAAATGCCCTCATGGTCTCCAGAAGTGGCCTCTGCTGCTCCATGATCATTTTTGCTGTTTGCTCTTGCATGTGCCGTGCTAACTCCAGTTGTTTGTCCCACTGGTGTTGCATCCAGCTCATTATATCCTGGGCCTCCATCTTCTTGCTGTGACCCTGCGGAGAAAAGAAGAGAAAGAAAACCACCAAGTGCGGTACTTTTTACACTTCTTCACCCCTTTCCCGCACCACAGGAATGCCCTCTTTCTTGCCCTTTTATCCACCTACGCTAGTGCCCTAGGTATCCGTTACCTTAGGATCTGCCTAGATTCAGGCTTTGGCAAGAAAGGTCCTCGATCAGCGTCTGGCTTGTCCTGTGTGCTTGCTTCTTATGGGTCCTCCGGTACAGCAGTATTTTTTCTTCAAAAGTGTCCTTTTTTTTTTCCACAGTTAAAAAAAAAAATCCTCTAGACGACGCCACTCATGTCACCCACTAACGTACCCAGAGGCTAAAAAGGGCTTGGGTCATTTGATGGGGCAGTATTTTTATGGCTAGAGCTCCTCTGAAGGCTTTAGCAAGGCCTTCTGGATCCTGTAGTTTTCACCGTTAGCCAAAGAAGTGTAGTTGAAGCAGAGGGTAAGGTTTAAACTCAGGCTTTATTCCCCATCCGGGGTGGATTCATAACAGTGGAACTTAAAGCAGGTCAGACCCTTCGTCTGATAACACAATTAAAGAAAAATACTTTCAACACAACTTAGCTTTCTTCAGCATTAAACCAGGAAACAAAAAGTAACAGAAAACAGTTCCTTTTACTCACAGAACTCTGGCACCTGTTTCTTCTCATAAACAGTTCTGGCTGCTTTTAACATAGAGATGCTATACAATCAGATAATGTGTACGTGCAGTCCATCTCATTTTCCTCTAAAGATTCCTCAAGAGGTTCAATCTGCATCTCCTCTTCATCAGAGTAAACCTCTGGCTCCCAATTGCCGTTAAAGTTATAAGGTTCTTGTCGGGGAGTTAAAACACTCTCCTCCCCCACTATACCAGTGGCCCGTGGGTAACTACCGTATTTCCTGTAGTTGGGTTCCTGAGAACTACAGAGCTCTTGGTACGTGCATAGAAAGTCAGGGTATTGCAAACCTCTCTTATTAGGGTAAATACGCCTACCTTTAGGCACTGCTGTTTCCTGCTCTCTCGGATAAGCACAGCTCTGCTTGGAAGCCCCTTTTCCAGGGTGTTTCTCTGACTCATTCAAATGTGCTTCAGGGTAAAAGTTTTCCCCTTCTGCATTTCTGGTGTTAGGTAATTTATATCTTAAAGCCTTGGCTGTTGGACTGCCTTCTCTGCTTGCCTCACAGCAACGCTCCTGGGAATATTGAGAGGCTGTGCACTGCTGTTCCCAACTGCTTCTCTGAGAATCACCAACCTCAGGTACTCTGGATAATCTCCTTGGCTCCGTCCTCACAGCTCCACGGACACTGCTCTCAAGCTCAGCAGTTCCTAACGATTCTCGCGTAGTTCCAACTACAGCCCTTGTAGTTCCTACTACTTCTCTCTCCGTTCTACTTTCTCCTTCAGTTCTCTCTACCTCCCGGTAAGTGATTTTTAAGTACGTTCAAATTGGTGTTAGCCTGGGCTCCGCCCCCATGCAGGTGCTCTTCATTTTCTAATGAATTCTGTGCTCCCTTTCTGTTCGGGCGTTCCCTAACACCAAGTGGCTTTGTTTTCATCTGTTGCTCATAGCAACCTTCCCCCATGTGTGAACCTGAGCTGTCAGTTTCCCTTACATTTTGCTCACAATCCCCTACTTCCATGGGTTCTGATGGCGCTACCTTATGACAACTCACAGAGGCTGACTGGACATACCTAGCTAATCGACACCACCTGACAAGCAGCCCAGAAAGCTCAAACACAGGAGAGCTTTGTAATCAAGAGGCTGGAGACTGGACAGGGAGGAGAGGTAGAGGTGGAGGTAGAGGTGGACCAGAGAGAAGCACCAGGAGCAAAGCCATGCGAGAGAAATGCACCACGAGCAAGGGCCAAGAAGAAGGAAGCACCAGGAGCATTGAGCTAAGCCCTAGGAGTGAAGGGGAAAGCAATGCTGAGCAAAGGAACAGTCACTTTGGGAAGCAGAGCATTGCTGAAGGAAGAAGCCAGAAGTTAGGCTTGGAAAGAGGCCTGCGCTTACCGGAGGAACCAGTGACCAGACTGAAAGGTAACAAGAGCTTTCAGGGAAAAGACTGTCACGAGGATTGTAGCCCTGGAGAACTACTAGAAGGAGAAAGTTCCTGTTCTACATGCTGCTGGAAGCCAAGGTATGTTGACTCTGTTTTTATGAGAAAAAGCTCATCTTATAACTGCCCTTTTAAAAGCAATGCTCGTCTTACAAGAAAGGAAAGTAAACCTACCTTGCATAACCCAGATGGTAAAAGCACAAAGGTAGGCCACGCTCACTGGCAAACTTTAGAAGAACTCTACAAACACCCAGAGAATAAGAATAGCGACTGGCCAGAAACAATAGCCAGAGAAACCCCAGATACAGAAAGGGATAACTCTGACTCAGAGCCGATGCAAGTGGAATTTGTGGAGCCTAGTCTTCTGTCTCAAGAGGAGATGGACTGTTCTCTGTGCGTTACCAGCAGTTTAGAATCACTGCTAGACTTGTAAATAATATACTGCCTCCAGAGTGTTACTTGTATGCTAAAAGGAAGAAGAGTATTGAAACGGTTGAGTTACTCTAGGAAGCCTTAATTATTCCTTGTTGCAACTGTGAAGCATAACAGTTTTTCTTTACCATGAGTTTCTTTCATTCCTGAAGTAAAGGACATTTTCCTCTATGTTGTGACCCACCTGAATCTTTTGCGTAAAGGGAAATAAAAGCCTATGTTATCCCTCTATTCTGCATTCACAATTTACTTCTTAATAGGAGCTGAACTACTAAGACCAGGCTGCACCTGGCTCTTAAAGGAACCTCCTCTCATATAAAAATATCTTTGTGTCCAACCTACCCCTATGACCACTGGCCACCAGGGGCGGTACGCGACACTGGCCACACAACTGACAGGGAGCATGATCTAGGCAGGTAGACCAAGATGACCCCCACAACCACAAAGCGATAAGGTAGGAAAGGAAAACCCAGAGATGTAACGCCATGCTGCCATGCACATATGGCAAGGCGCAGTGCATAGCCAAACAAACAAACATGTGTCCACAGTAATGAGTCACTCTATAGTGTGAGTCACTCCATAGGGCGGACTTAAAGTCCCCTTAAAAATGGTTAACTGATTGGCACGCATGCGCGGCGTTTTTTGGGATCTCCCAGAGAATTGATGGGGGTGAGTCTTTAAGATATGTGGAGCGGCGCATATACAAGGTATTACTTAATGATTTTGTTTTTCATCTCAACAAGTGCGTGGTGCTGTAAATTTCGCATGAGTTCCGTCATTGATTGACATTATTTATTCCAGATAACACTAATACTAATATTCGTCCCTTGAAAAACCCCATAAGGAGAAACGCACGGGCGCCTATATGGTTGGCTTTGGGACAAGAGTTTTGAGAAAATCATAGAGAATCATAGAGAATGCGATACAGATGAGAACTATCCTTGATGGAGACAACTGAAACGTATAAGAGCAACTTCATATCACACAAAAAAGCTAAGTACTAATATTTATAAACTGTGTTAGTCACATTAAGTGTGATATGATTTTTTACCAACATTAGCCGTTGATGTTGACCAGCACACAACTGGGGAGGCAATAGTACCCAGAATGAAGTGCCTGATGGTTGGTTCTGAGGCTTACGTTGGATTAATCCTGAGTTACTGAACGCGAATTGGCTATTGAATGTGGGATTTTACTTGTTACTTTGGAGTAATCATTCAAACAGATTAGACCCTGAGTGAGTTTAGTTTGTCTATAAACAAACAAACATGACAATGATGGTATGTCCCAATGCCCTAATACACAGTGCCCTCAACACACCCTTTCACCATGATCGAGCATATGTGTGTATCATTGTGTCAAACAGCAGTGTAGACGGCCTACAAATCAGTATGTGCTGTGCTGAAAACAATCAGAAGTCATGTACCCAGCCAAATATACACTTTTAATGCACAAATGGCCTCACAAATCAGTGACACAATGCACAATGAGACATGGACACAAGTAAGAGAGGCACATGTTGCCAAATAAGACACAAAACCAACTTTTAAGACATGCAAAGGTAGCACAATGCAGGAGCCCTGCTGTAACTGTAGGTGTGTGTACATGAGCATCACACTTATGTCAATGTACATGAAATGCACAAGCACGGGCCAAAGGTGGACATGCAGATTGCCAAACCACAAAGGTTTCCATGTAATGTGTGTATCCCAATGCCAGGCCAAACATAGGACCAAGCAGACATGCAATGAATATTTTGTAAGTCAATACATAATGTCACATCTGTATAGTAACAAAACAGAAGAACATGTCTGTGGAGGTATAAAAACATGTCAACAATGGTGCAGTAACTATCACAAAATCCACATCAGCACATGCAATGTTGTCCCAACATATTCATGCACATGCACATGCACAGTGTAAGTTGCAACATGATACAGTGCTGCCCCATATGCACAGTAGAACTCCTGCCAAGGGCCCAACAGCAATCCAAGATGTTGGCGTGGATCACCTTGGTGTGGTGGTAAACAGCGTGTCCTGGTCAAGTGCAAGGCTGACAGTCAAATAAAAGAAGACCTACACAATGTCCCTCTGCTGCCACACACATGGCCATATTCTCCTGTTGCGACAAACATATGAGGACATCCAGCGATGCAAGTCACACACATGGGTCAAACACAAAAACACAATGTCAGCTGGATTGTCACCACACAGCGAGTATTTGTTCCCCTGCTGGACATGTATGCACCAGTACACAGTGTCCACAGCTCAAATGATGTGTGCAACCGTACATGTCCCACAAAGTCTGCTATTGAGCCCATATGTATGCACAGTCAGGTGTGACGTCTCATTGTGCCACAGTATGTTAAAGGGAAAATGTGTTTCCTGCGATGAATCTGGACACCCAGGCAGAGGATGGTAGCACCAGTTTATTGGGCATCCTCGGTATGCACCAATCACCCTCTTGAATAATAATGTCCATCCACTCACATAGTTCCATCACCATATGGCACCCTCTCAGGGATTGTGGCATGGTGTTGCTGTGTCCTCCAACATGTGGGTGACAGTGACCACAGATGCAGTGTAGTAGATGTGTTGTTTGCATTGCCTGTGTTCTGTGGTAAAAGGAATAGAAACACCATTATGGTATACCTCACACATCATGAGGTCGCACTGCAGGGAGTGCAGCATCAATATGCAAAGAATGAAACGTCAGACACGCAAACATTCCATTATCATAACACAAAGCACATTGCATGTCGAGGACAGTAAGAAATAGCACTGCAGACCAGGTTTGCATCTCCACATGGACTTGTCCATGGGCATGTCCTACAAGCATTTCATAGGTCCACATCATGTCCAGCAGTGCTGGTCGACATCGACCTCACAATGAAGCATGACGAAATAAACAGCTAAACCCAAACATGTAAAATGATGATGTTACTCACAAATGATCCAAGGTGCAAACCATCGTCTATGTGCAGCATGTGTCTGATAGGGACTGTCTGAGGATGTTAAAGGTTCCAAGCTGTCATACCACATGCAGACGATGTCAGTGAAATGTGTTGAATGACCATGTCTGCATGTGCAGCCATCATTACCACATGTCAAAAGTATGCTGACATGTGTCAAACTGCAATGCTGATGCGTATTGGTCTGTCATCACACAAAAGATATGTCAGTCAACAACACAGAACACATGATCACATTGTTCACAGGTCATCATCAGAAATGTAGAAATAGCACATTGAACATCCCTTTACAGATGACCAGACTCATCCCATCACCAGATAATGCACACATGCCTGCACAGTGGATCAGTACAATGTCATGCACAAAACAAACACACACACACACATACACACACTGTAAGCCAAGGTGAACATGCCTCCAGTAGCATATGCCCTGTCTGTCATGAATCCGAGAGCAGTGTAAACAATGCTATCAGCTTATGCAAGTATACACTGATGTTGGCTGATACCACAATGTCAGGAAAAGGTGTACATACTGTTCAACACAACAACTCCTATCAGCTGTATACATATACAGCTAAGTTGGTAGGGTTCCAAATACAATGGTGAAAAATCATAAACTGTTGACATAAAAATAGCCATATGCATGCCAACATGTACATATGGGGTATGGGTATTGTGGTGGCGAGACTGTAGTGGAGCCCAGGGAAATGGATAGAAAACAGACATTTACCCCAAAGCAGAAGAATAGTTCAGGGAGTTTTTACTTTGAAACTCCAGCCAAGGAAAAAAAACCACACATATAGAGTTGCTGGTGCAAGCCATGCCCTAGCTCCAAGGCAACCAGGGTAGGTAATGGGGAACACCCGGGGGCAGAGTTTGAGGCCATAGGGCAGCCCCAGTCATTTAAGCCTGAGGAAACAGGAAGAGGGAGAGCAACTGAGGAGTCAGGAAGAGAAGGAGCAACCGAGGAACCAGGAAGAGAAGGGAAAGGTTCTTGCAAGAAAGCTGAGAAAGAGAGGTGTTCTAGAAACAGCCTCCGGAAAGGTTCTTGTTGCAACCAGCACACAGGAAACTACAGCTCTGAAGGAAGCCCATGTTGTAGGAGCATTACAGCAGGCCCTGAAGACAGGGGAGTTTATCCTGAGGAAAGTGCTGTCTTTGAGCAGAGCACGGGCGTGGTCCTGCCAGAACCTGGGGGAAGAGTTTCACCTCGAGGAAGGTCTGTAAAGAGTTCTGTTACTAGAAGTAAGGTGAGCCCATTTGAAACCTTGCATAGTTTATTGAAGGATAAGAATCCCCTCAGCCCTTCCAGCATTCCTCAGCATAGAAAGAGGTCTCTTTGGGAGAAGGTTTTAAAGTTATTAGAAGAAATAAAGCCTGAAATCCCAGAAGCTGATTCCAGCCAGATGCTAACTGACCCCGAGTATGAGAGCATGCAGGTAGATAACTATGATTCTGATAATAGTTCTGCCGACTCTCAAATGGACTGTTCTTTGTGTGTAAAGCAAAGGTGAAGAAGCTGTAAGGTTTAAAACTGAGAAAACCCAGAAGCTTTGTACTTGCCTGTTCTGCTAGAAATGTTTGGAATGAAGTGCTAACATTTTGTTCAGAAGTGCTGATTTGAATGCTTAAGAAGTCCTTACCTAAACGTATAAACAGCCAGAAGTAAAGCGGGTTGTGCTTTGCGTAGTGCTCAGTTTGGAAGAGCAGTTATTTGGGCTGAACTGAGCAAGGAACCCTTAAGCTGTATTCTTGAACTGTGGAAAAAGATATACTTCTGGTATGATAAGCTGACTGAAGCAAGTGCTACCGGTGTTACTGTGAAAGTTCCTTTTTCTTTATTTGGAGAAGTATCCTACTTTTGTTGCTGTATGTTTGAAAGAACAAAAGAAGAAAAGAATAAATTTTTCCTGTATTTGCCTTCAACCCTCGGCTACTCATTTTTTCACAACTACAATCCCCAGAAGCCTTGGCTCTGGGAACCCATACTACCAAGGGACAATAGGAGGTTACACCCACTGCCTATAGGCAACCGCCTAGCCAGCAGTGGGCGTGACAGTATGCATGCCAAAGAGGTGTACAACAATATAGGTGCAGAGGCCAGATAACATCACACATGTGCAATGCTGTACTGTGCTGACAGTACATGCATGACAAGGGACACAACAGCCTCAGCACAGATGGCGTGCATATTTGTGGAAACAATGCCTGTATGTTATGTCCAAGTCACACCTCTGTTACGACTGTGTATGATGGACAAGTCACATGTAACTGCCATGTAGTTACCTGTATGTCTCAGTACTGCAGTCTGCTGCATGTTGATCGATGTTCACAAATTAGTCACTACACCACAGCAGCAGGCAGGCTGACCAGCATATTCTATGCAGTCACAAACACAAGAGACACACATATGTTAGGATGTAGTGTTGAGACACACATGGCAGCATGTACATGTATACCCATATGCATTCCCTCACATATGCAGGACTTACATGAGAAGAGCTCATCAATCAGATGTTGCCTGATCGCTGTGCCCACATGTGTGTTCCGATGGCCACGTACAGGAGGGCACATAGGATCATCTTCCAGATCCAGATTAATGTCACCTGGGATATTGTACCTGAGAGCAATATTGTGCAGGATGCAACAGGCCAGAATGTTCTGTGCCACAGTCATGGGTTGGTATTGTAAGGCCCTGCCGGTCTTATCCAGACACCTGAAGTGACTCTTCAATACGCCAAAGGTGTGCTCGATGACTGAGCAGCTGGAGGCATGGGCCTCATTGTACCTCATCTCTGCAGGTGTCTGTGGAAAATGCACAGGGGTCAGCAACCAGGCCCGACACCCATATCCAGCATCACCTGCAGAAAGAAATGTGGAAACGTCAACCAGGAACAGATGTTCACATACAATGGCTGTATGTATTGTGATGAAGCTGAAGCCATTGAAGCTATAGACTTAGGAAAAAACACTGTTTATTATAAAGCAACTGACTCACAGAGGGTGCAGTTACCTAAAAGTGCAGCTAGAGGGAGCAGGCACGAGGCTGCAGAAGCTAAGCTGACACACCCAGGTTTTGAGAATGCAGGAGCTAATGTGGTACTGCAGACCCTCTGCAGACAGGAGAAAATGCTTTAAGCTTAGAAAAAAGAGGCAGACACCGGCTGCAGCATTACAAGGAGCCGTATAGGGGGAGCAAGTGGGACCTCCGGAGGACTGAGGAGCCACGCCCCAGAGCCAGTGATGCAATACCGGCCTGCACCCAATCAGAGGAGGGAAGAGTTCCTCTTAAAAAAAGCCCAGATGACTGGAGAAGAGAGGCTTTCCAAGAGGGAGAGAAGGACCAGGAAATAGGAGTCCTGGGGAAAGGAACAGGCCCAGCAGACTCAGCAGAGCCAGGTGAAGGAGTTCGCCCCGAGTATCCCAGGAGTGGAGAGGACACGCCTTCCAAGAGGGAGAGATACAGAAAGGGAGCTACCCCTGGAAGCAGAAGGACTGTGCTAGAAAGTCCTGGACCTGAGTTTGGCAGAGGCCTGCAACCATTGAAGGACATAACATGGAGTAACCAAGAAGAAGATGAAAGAACTTCTTTAAAAGGTAACATTCTGGGCTCAGACAGAAGGAAGCTTTGGTGTGAATGTGGTTTAACACCAGCAGAAGGCCTCCGGGAGAACCGAAAGCCTACCCTTGTGCAAGTAAGGCCAAACCCCAGCAGGAACTGGCCTCAATCCTTACCTTGCCGGGATAAGCCAAGAAAGAAAGGTAATCACTGTTTTTCTGATTATAATTTCCTGAACGCTGTGACGCAGGAGGAACAGGGAATAGAGGAATGTTGTCCAACTAGAACTGTTTATACTTCAGGATACAAACCTATATCAAGTAAGAGACTCTCCAGTAAAAGAGCCGTGTGCAAGAGAGACTGTTCTCAGTCTCGAGGTACACAAAACCAGGGCTTACCTTTGAACACAGAACATTGGGACATCATGCAAACGTATAAAAAGCCTGAATGCAAGCTACCAGATATCGCTGACCTTGAACCAATGCAGGTGGACGTCGCTGACGACCTTTTGGACCCTGAAATGGATTGCAGCTACTGTCAGGCAGAAGGCTTTGAGCCTTTAGACAAGGAATAGAGCTGTAGCTGGGGGAAAGTGTGTATCTTTGTTTTCTCATGTTATTACTGTGAAGTTAACAGGTTAAATACAGTTCTTGTTTGTTTTCTTTCAACCTGAAATAAGGACGAATTTCTGTTGCTGTAAAGATCTGAGCTTTTGAACCTTTTGTGAAATAGGGGAAATAAAAGCCTTTATTCTCCCTTCACTCGGACTATTATGTTCCTTTGAGCTTTTGGTTACCAGAAGGCTACTAGGACTACACAGAAAACCTGGGCCCTGTCTTTAAGCCAAACTCAATTACAAATATTTTTGTGTCCACCCTCTCTACCGTGACGCTTCTTCGCCACTAGGGCGGCGTTGGGACATAAAATGGCGTAGTTATTGGATTTTTGCCCAGAACTTATGTCAGCACCGGAAAAGAAACTTAAACTCTTGACTTGAAAGAGAAGAAGGAAAAGTCTTGGTTGTGCTGCTGAAAAAAAAAAAATCCTAAAACCCAGAGTGGATCAGCTGGAGAAACCGGATCGGAGGAGGAAAAGACCCGGAGTGGAGTAGCTGAAAAACCGGAGTGGATTGGGGAAATCCTGAAGAAAAAAAAAGGAAAAATCCTGTGGCCAATTCCTCAAGCAGAGAACTGTGGCGGACAACAGTAACTTCCATTTCAGTGCTGATTCCACACTGAACTCAGGTAAAATGTAATTGAACCTGCCTAGTGTTGGACGCGGGTGGAAGTTTAAAAAAAAAAAAAAAAAAAGAGAGAGAAAAAAAAGAGAGAAGGTTTAGGGAATCGCACTTGGTTGTTTCTCTTTTTCTATTCTTGCAGATACGCCATGGAGCCAAAAGATCTATGCGCATGGATGGCCCAACAGTTTGACAAACAAGCGGAGGTGGCGCTAAAGAATCAAGCCCAAGCGTTGCAGGCCATGCAAGCCCAGCAAGTACCAGTTTTACGAACTATGGAAAGCTGGTTGGCTCAGCAAAAGGAAGAGATGGTGAAGGTTAATGCAGAAAAGTCCCGTGCGACTGGACTAAACAACCAAGGCATTGGACAAAGCGCATGTCATGATTTGGTGGTGGGAAAATTGAGTCCTGATGATGATGTGGACGATTTTCTTGACTCCTTTACTAGAATAGCTAGTTCAGCTAACTGGCCGCCTGAACAGTGGTCTATACGTCTCGCAGCGTCCCTTACGGGCGAGGCACTGGCCGCCTACAGGTCAATGCCGCCTGCCTTAGCCAACACCTATGAAGAGGTAGTTTTAGCAATTAGGGATCGCCTAGGGCTTACCCCATTGACCTATAACAAAATGTTCAGGGCTACTACCCTTAGGGCGGACGAAACGCCAAAAGCCCTTGGTTACAGAATAAGGAGCCTAGCCTACAAGTGGCTACAGCCAGAAAATAAAAACATAGAGACACTAATGGACGCCGTAGTATTAGAACAGTACATGACAGCGGTGCCCAGTAGGGTACAGAACTTCTTAATACTACAAAATTGCTGTACCACTGCAGAAGCAATAATCCTCACTGAGCGGTACCTAGAGGCTGAGAAAGTCACCCAACATAAGATAGGTAACCCCAAATCAGCGACAGGTATGGAAGCCCGGAAAGTAGGAAGTCTTTCCCGTCCATTATATGGCCATGTAAAAAGTAATAACCCCCCCAGATAAGGAAAAGGTTAAGCGCTGTTTTTCTTGTGGGAAAATGGGACATTTAAGGAATGACTGTTATGCTCGCACTGCTCTTGTGGGGGAGGCCCCAAGGACAGTCCGAGAGGGATTGGAGTTAAATGTACAAATACATGGAGTGGATGTAAGGGCACTTCTGGATTCAGGCGCTGACCAAACCATGATGTCCAAAAAGCTATGGTTTGTGGTCAGAGGCCAAGGGTGGTCAGTTCCTGAATATCCAGAAGGCCGGGTTAAGATAAAATGCATTCATGGGGCGGCTACAAGCTATCCTGTCTATAGGCTATGGGTCAAAGGCTTGGGAATAAAAAGAGAAATGCTGGTAGCAGTCATGCCAAAATTACCCCAAGAATTGGTATTAGGCCGCGATTGGCCGCAATTTCGGAGGAGCCTTAAAGAGGGCTTATCTCCCCCTAAAATCCCAAGTTCCACCTGTATGTGGCATGAGTCTATGGGTAACCCAGAGTCACGGTCTAAGCCGGCCGATCACTCCAACGCACAGCGAAGCAGCTTAGCCGCAACTACGCACCACATGGTTCCTAGCCCTCTTTGGGAAAAGCCGAAGAAAACTCGGGAAAAAGAATTGAGGGAGGTGCAAAAAAAGTTTGTGATGAAATTTTGTAGGACGTCGGAAAAAGCGCGTTGCCCACAGAGAGCTTCAGCACAAGCCGCCGGCTATGATCTTTATAGCGCTGAAAGCCAGGTCATCCCAGGGCAAGGACGTAAGTTAGTCAGTACAGACCTACAAATAGAACTCCCTCCAGGGTGCTATGGAAGGATAGCCCCGCGATCAGGCCTGGCTGCAAAGCACAGCCTGGATGTAGCGGCAGGAGTAGTTGACCCTGACTACAGAGGCGTGTTGAAAGTACTTCTCTGCAACTTTTCGGATGAAGATTTCAAAGTTCAAGTAGGGGACAGAATAGCCCAATTAATTTGTGAAAGAGTGGGTTTCCCCAGCCTGGAAGAAGTCGCCATGCTGGCTCCCACCAGCCAAGGAACAGATGGTTTCGGCTCCACCGGGAGGGCAGAGATGGAAGGCTTCGTGGCTGTAGGAAGCGATCCCCCAGAAGAAGACCTTGGTCCCCAAATAGAGGATTGTAAGGGAAACTCCATACCCAAGATGGGGGAAGAACTCTCAGTAAGCCAACGGAAGGAATTAGCCCAATTACTGGAGGAGTATACAGATGTCCTCACTCCTATACCAGGAGAAACCTCATTAGTAGCTCATGAGATACTTACGCCACCGGGGAAAATCATCCGACAACGTCCTTATCGTTTGCCGGAGGCCAAGAGGCAAGAAATTATCAATCAAGTGGAAGAAATGCTGCAATTAGAAGTCATCGAGGAGTTGCATAGTCCATGGTGTAGCCCGGTGGTCCTTGTGCCAAAACCGGACGGGTCTATGTGTTTCTGTATTGACTTCTGTCAACTGAATGCCGTCTCCACTTTTGATGCTTACCCCATGCCCCGAATTGAGGAATTGCTCGACCGGCTCGGCCAAGCAAAATTTATGACGACACTAGATATGACGAAAGGGTATTGGCAGGTCCCTTTAACGCGGGATGCCAAACCCAAGACTGCCTTCAGCACGCCCTTAGGTCTCTTCCAATTCCGCAGAATGCCATTTGGTTTACATGGGGCAGCGGCCACGTGCCAGCGCTTGATGGATATCATTCTACGACCCTACCAAGTGTTCGCTACTGCCTATATGGATGACGTGGTAATCCACAGTACCACCTGGAAGGACCACCTACACCAAGTAGGCACTATATTAGAAGCTATGAGAAAAGTGGGCCTCACGTTAAACCCCAAAAAGTGTACCTTTGCGGCTAAAGAAGTTAAGTACTTGGGGCACCTCGTTGGCCGTGGAACAGTACGTCCTCTACAAGATAAGGTAGAAAGCGTCAGGAACTTTCCGGTCCCACAGCATAAGAAGCAGTTACGAAGCTTCCTTGGCCTTATTGGCTATTACCGACGCTTCATACCGCACTTTGCTGAGGAAAGCAATGTTTTCACTGAAATGCTGAGGTAAAATGCCCCGAATTTGATAAAATGGACGCCGACAGCGGAGACAGCTTTCCAACGATTGAAGGAAATGTTATGCCAAGCCCCCGTGTTACGCGGGGTAGACTTCCGTCAGACCTTTTTGTTACAAACCGATGCTTCGGAGATGGGCCTGGGTGCCGTGCTGTCCCAGATACAGGATGGGGCGGAACATCCCATTATGTTTCTGAGCCGAAAACTATCACTGGCCGAACGAAAGTATGCTACAATTGAGAGGGAGTGTCTCGCTATTAAGTGGGCCATAGAGGCACTAAAATTCTATCTAACGGGGAGGACATTTGTCCTCATAACGGATCATGCCCCTCTGAAGTGGTTACATACTATGAAGAACGAAAATAATCGATTGACCAGATGGTATATGGCTTTACAGCCTTATGAGTTCCGAGTGGAGCACCGAGCTGGGAAACTACACTTTAATGCCGATGCTATGTCGCGTATTCCGTGCTGTGTGGAAGAGGCTTCACTAGCCCGTCATATTTTAAGAGGGGGGATATGTGGTACTGCAGACCCTCTGCAGACAGGAGAAAATGCTTTAAGCTTAGAAAAAAGAGGCAGACACCGGCTGCAGCATTACAAGGAGCCGTATAGGGGGAGCAAGTGGGACCTCCGGAGGACTGAGGAGCCACGCCCCAGAGCCAGTGATGCAATACCGGCCTGCACCCAATCAGAGGAGGGAAGAGTTCCTCTTAAAAAAGCCCAGATGACTGGAGAAGAGAGGCTTTCCAAGAGGGAGAGAAGGACTAGGAAATAGGAGTCCTGGGAAAAGGAACAGGCCCAGCAGACTCAGCAAAGCCAGGTGAAGGAGTTCGCCACGAGTATCCCAGGAGTGGAGAGGACAAGCCTTCCAAGAGGGAGAGATACAGAAAGGGAGCTACCCCTGGAAGCAGAAGGACTGTGCTAGAAAGTCCTGGACCTGAGTTTGTCAGAGGCCCGCAACCATTGAAGGACATAACATGGAGCAACCAAGAAGAAGATGAAAGAACTTCTTTAAAAGGTAACATTCTGGGCTCAGACAGAAGGAAGCTTTGGTGTGAATGTGGTTTAACACCAGCAGAAGGCCTCCGGGAGAACCGAAAGCCTACCCTTGTGCAAGTAAGGCCAAACCCCAGCAGGAACTGGCCTCAATCCTTACCTTGCCGGGATAAGCCAAGAAAGAAAGGTAATCACTGTTTTTCTGATTGTAATTTCCTGAACGCTGTGACGCAGGAGGAACAGGGAATAGAGGAATGTTGTCCTACTAGAACTGTTTATACTTCAGGATACAAACCTATATCAAGTAAGAGACTCTCCAGTAAAAGAGCCATGTGCAAGAGAGACTGTTCTCAGTCTAGAGGTACACAAAACCAGGGCTTACCTTTGAACACAGAACATTGGGACATCGTGCAAACGTTGTATAAAAAGCCTGAATGCAAGCTACCAGATATCGCTGACCTTGAACCAATGCAGGTGGACGTCGCTGACGACCTTTCGGACCCTGAAATGGATTGCAGCTACTGTCAGGCAGAAGGCTTTGAGCCTTTAGACAAGGAATAGAGCTGTAGCCGGGGGAAAGTGTGGATCTTTGTTTTCTCATGTTATTACTGTGAAGTTAACAGGTTAAATACAGTTCTTGTTTGTTTTCTTTCAACCTGAAATAAGGACGAATTTCTGTTGCTGTAAAGATCTGAGCTTTTGAACCTTTTGTGAAATAGGGGAAATAAAAGCCTTTATTCTCCCTTCACTCGGACTATTATGTTCCTTTGAGCTTTTGGTTACCAGAAGGCTACTAGGACTACACAGAAAACCTGGGCCCTGTCTTTAAGCCAAACTCAATTACAAATATTTTTGTGTCCACCCTCTCTACCGTGACGCTTCTTCGCCACTAGGGCGGCATTGGGACACTAATCAGGTACACCTGAGTAGAGAGCCAGGAAGCTCAGTGGAGAAACGGCTTTATAAACAGTGCTCAGAAGGAAGAAAGCAGAGAGGATCTCGAGCTGAGAGAGGAACTGGGAGAGGATCTCAAGTTCAGAGAGGAACTGAGAGAGGACTACAAGCTGAGAGAGGAGCTGAGAGAGGACCTCAAGCTCAGAGAGGACCACAAGTTTGGAGAGGAACACAAGTTCAGAGAGGAACTGAGAGGGGACCTGAAAGAGGAACCTCACATACTGATAGGCAGAGAAGCTTGGAGTACTTACAAGGAAGAGCTAAGTTCCAGGGAGGACAAGCCCATTCCAGAAAGCTCCAGGAGCCAGTCTTCAGGGAAGACGGTGATAGAAGGAGACTGCCGGGTAGAGCAAATACCAGCAGAGCACGTCTCAAAGATCCAAGGTACAGTTATATTTCTTTTCCAAGATGTGAGCCAGCTCCTAGAAAAGCTTATAACCCAGAGAACCGTACTGATAGGAAACAAAGCTGGGAAAGGTTTGTGAAACCTTTACAGAGAGGCAGAGTAAAAAGCCATAACAGTTATTTGCCAAACCAAGACCAGCAAGGCTGGGGAATATTGGAGAGATCTATTGAACTACAACCTGCCTTATCCAGGGAAAGCTCAGGACTAGCTGACAACACGGCTGAACAGGAACCTATGCAAATAGAGGTGATAGAACCAGAGCCGTTGCAGTTAGAGCACCCGATGAACTGCTCACTCTGTGTTTCCAAGAGTCTAGAGTCTCTCACAGAATTGTAACCGGCAGGACATGCTTTAACATATCTTTTTGTTGTTGCTAAGCTGAAAGAAGAAGTTTTGTATTTGTTTTTCCTCTTGATGTTGAAAACCTGTTTGAATGCAAAGAACTGTGAAGCGCCTGTAACAGTTACTGACTTTGTAAATATTTTGGCATAAACCCTGAAGTAAGGTATATTCTGTTTTTGTCTTCCTGGAGAACCTTTGCACAACAAAGGGAATAAAAACCATTTAAGTTTAACCCTGCACAAGGCTCACAACTTTGGTTTACTATCTGAGCCTTCTTTCTGGGGTGTTCTCCTTTCTTGCTTCTTCCCAAACAAAAGGGCGGGTAGTGTTTTTGTCTTGACAGTGGCCTTACAAGAGAACACTGGTGGTTTATCCTCTCTTTTACCCCCTAAGAATAATCTCTCCCTGCCCAGTGTAGGGTGTCCTTCTGACCTTTCAGTTCCTGACGGCGCCAGGGTGGATTTCCTAGCTACCTCCCCTTGCAGGCCTTTCACTAGGCCTCGCCTAAACTGAGGCCAGTCTCTCCCTAAAACTAAAGCGTGAGGGAGCTTAGGAACAATAGCGACAGAAATCTCACGCTCTAAACCTAAGCCTTTCACCTTCACCTTGTTTAGGGGTAAGATGATGATGCACCGTGCACACATCTTATCTTAATGCTATGCTCAGACTGCTCTGGGGTGTGACTATTGTGGGATTGTATATCAGTCCATAGTTTCCGTGAAATCATAGACTGATCGGCGCCCGAGTCTAACAGGGCTTCTGTGGGAATGCCCTCCACTTCCACAGCCAGCAAGAACCCTTCCCCATTCTCCTTGGATCGGGTGGATACAAGTGCTGTTCTGGCCCGACAATCCCTTCTGAAATGTCCCGGTTCCCCACATGTAAAACATTTACTCTGGGCATAGACAGGTCTTCTCTTAGGCTTAACGCCTGTAATTTCCCCCAGCATTGTGTTTCCTTTCTTTTCTGATTCTCCAATGTCTGGAAATTTTGAAACACCCACCTTCGCTTGGCTGACCCATCTGGCCTCGAGGAAGCGCTCCGCCAGCGAGGTTGCTTCTTTGGTGTTTTTACAGTCCTGGAGAATCAGGAAAGATTTCAACTCCGTAGGAACAGCTTTGACAAACTGCTCCAAAACAATACAGTCTAGGAGAGAATCAAGAGTTTTACCCTGTGGTTCTAACCACTTCCACACTAAGCTTTTTATGCGCTGGCATAAAGCCCGCGGTGTCTCTCCTGATTTAAGCTTGCAAGCCCTTAGATGGCGTCTATAAACCATTGGCGTTAGGCCCATTCGATCCCTTATCGCCCTCTTGACTTCCTCATAATTGGAGGCCAGATCGCTGGGCATCGCGCGGTAAGCGGCTAATGCTTCACCTGAGTGAGGCAGCTATGCGGATTGCCCATTGATCCTCTGGCCATCCACTTAGGAGTGCCACCCTTTCAAAGACTTCCATATAATCATCTATGTCGTCCTCTTTGGTGAGAGGACCAAAGGAAAATATTCCCTTCCCAGGCAACCCCAGTCCCTGTGAGGCTCCTAAGGAACCCGACATAGTCCTTAAGGCTTCGGTGGTCTTCTTCTGCTCCCCTATCCAGGCACTCATCAACTCTAGGAGCGGCTGCTGCTGGTCCTTCATCATAACGGCTGCGCATTCCTGGGACTGAGCGGCTACTTCCTGCTGCTCTCTGAACCGGTCTGCCATCCAATTCAGCAGTTGTGCTTGCTCCATCTCTCCGTTGAGTCTGAAAAGAGATTTAAAAAAAAAAGAACACACCAAGTGCAGCTCTCAAACAAGCACGCTTTTTTTTTTCCACTCTGATTAGAAACTGATGTACCCCACCCTGGCAGCTCAATCCAGATTAACCCTTTTTATCTACGGGTTACCTGCTGCTAGGGTTGACTCAGGCTCAGCAAAGTAGGCACGCGCTGGAATCTCAGCTCCGGTCCGTCCCTCTACTAGTAGTCTGGTCCAGGTTTTCGTAGTTTCTTCCTTAGATTCTTCAGTATCACTGCACTTAATCCTTATGTCAGGATATGGGCTAGAAGACATCCTGTCAACTACGCCAGCTGTTGTGCCCCCTCCTCGGTAGGTGGTAGCCTAGGAGCAGGGGACGTGACCTCTTTAAATGTCCCTTGTTTAATCACCTATGTTCCCAGCACTTGGCCTGCTGAGTAATGTAGTCGTGTAGTTGAAAAAATCAGCCGAGAAGGTTTCCATAGGCAAACAGGATTATTTATTATTATATTTTTTTTTTACTTCAGCCCAGTGAACCTTTCTTTCTAGTAGTTCAAAATATCATAACATAAATTTGGATTATTTTCTCCAGTGAAACAAAAGAATAGATGCTTCTCAGGTAAACTTGCTAGAGTACAAAAACAGCAGTGTTTCTTCACTTGAAAACAGTCAGCAACATTCCTGCGCCAAACATCAGCTTTGGGCTCTTTAGCTTAGTTTAAAACAAAAGCTTTATATCCTCTAAGCTATACACAGCCTTGGCTTCTTCACTGCAAGCTGTTTTATCTCTGGCACTCTTTGCTTTTTCTCAGTTGCTATATTGCACACCCTGGCTTCCCTTATTCAAACAGTCCTTTTTGAAACATCGGAACAAGCCCAGGAGGCCAGCAACTCATTTGCATAATTCACAGCACTGCACTTCTGTTAACTAAGCTTCCAGGTTTTCCTACTCTTTAAAACCTTACAGCTTTTTAGTTCTGAGATACAACTAGAGAGCAATCCATTTCATTGTCTGAGCAAACCTCATCTGGCAAATACTCTTCCATTTCCATGCTCTCAATATCAGAGTCCGTTTGTAACTGATTCAACTCTGTATCAGAAATGGCAGGCTTCAGTTTCTCTAAAACTCTTAAAACTCTCCTCAATACAGATTCCTCTCTCTGCTGAGGCTTACTAGAGGGATTATGGAGTTTCTTATCTCTTAATACACTCTGGGAGGATTTCAAGGTGCTCACCTCTCTCTTTGGATCCAAGTTCTTTCCAGACTTTACTGAAGAAGGCTCTGTTTCCATTGGCTCTCCCAGAGACACCTCTCTGCCATTCTCATAGTCAGGCTTCTCCCCCTGGTAAACTCTCTCTCTCACCAGGTTCCTCTTGTGTTCCTTACAGGGCTCGTGGATAACTTCTTTACCCCTGGAAGGCTCTGCCTCTCTCACAGTCCCTGCCTTCCTGGCAGCTTCTGCTTCTCTGGCAAACTCTACCTTCCTCCAAGAAGACAACTCTCCCTTGGAACTTCTCTGGGAACTCCCCCAGGAACTTCTTACTGCCCTGGGAGCTTGCTTGTCTCTTACTTCCCCGGAAGCCTCTCCGGAAACCTCAGAAGTTTCAGCAGTCCCAGCAGTTCCAGCAGTTCCCGCAGTTCTAGCAGTTCCAGCCCTTTCCTCAGTTCTCCTTCCTCTCACTTCCTTCAGCTTATATATGGGGTTTTTCCTTCTGTTCCCCCGCTCCACCCCCCCATGATCCTCGTGATCATGCCTGGTTACCATGGAGCTAGGGCGTGGCTCCTTATCACTTACTTTCTGCAGGGAGTTTTTTTCTAAAGCTGGAGTTTTAACCCCTAAACTCCTGGAGCTAATTCTTTGTTCAGAGGAAAATACCTGGTTTTTTCCTCTTTGTTTCTGCTCCCCTACCTCCTCGCCACCACAAAACCTAGGAGCCACATTCAGAATATGCATATTTGCATCACATACAACCTGAACATTCAGGGAATGGTAGTGTTTGCGGTTGCGGAACACTGTCTCCCTGTCTCTGAGTGGGACCAGGGCAATATGTGTGCAATCAATAGCTTCCATCATGTGTGGAATCCCTGCAATCTGCTCAAATGCCTGATTCAGGGCCCCCCACTATTGCCTATTGTTAGGAAATACAATGTAATTCCTTACCCAGCTGACGATGGCCTGCAGTACCTGATAGAGACAGCATGAGAAGGTGGCCCGGCTCATCCCACCTACTGCGGCCACCGATGATTGGAAGCAGCCAGAGACAAAGAAATGTAGAGCACTCAGGAGCTTGACCAAACCTGGTATGGCATGAGACTGGCCAGTCAGGGGCTCGAGGTCAGGTCTCAGATCCTCAAAGAGCTCCCTAATAGCTCCTGTGCTCAGACAATAGAGGGAGATGACGTGGTCCTCACGCATGCCCTGGAGCATGGCCCTGGACCTGTAGAGGCAAGGCTTTCGAGGGCGCACCTCTGCACACCTATGGCGACATGCTGTCCCATCCCCGGCCTGTGGAGCCTCCACAGCTGCAAGTCTGTGTTGCTCCGGGACTGCACCCATGCCCTGTGCCACACCCCCATGGACACCATCTCCCTCCTCAGGCAACCACAGCTCCACCTCACCATGCAACCACTGGATAGCACTAGCAGCAAACATGAAGTGAGCCATCATGGATGACAGATAGTGCAAAAACACAGTGCCTAAAATGATGTGGGAATGGGCAAATGATCAGAGCAAACACTACACACTTGTGCATGATGCATTGCACACCAGCAGCGGTGTAGCAATGATGATGTACGTGCCACCCAGGGTTGTGTGTAGTCGTAAGGTGTGTGCTGTATGCGTTATGTGCCCTGCATATATGTAATGTGCGTTAAGCAAAGTGACTGCACATAACTAACGTGCCATGTGCATCACGCCATACTGCAGCATGACGCCATTTGCGTGTAATGCCTGTACATGGCACGTTACACATACATAAGCGCAATGCATGTGTGTAACACATCATGCCGGAGAATGTGCACTGTGCTTTGCGTACCTGCCTCCACGGAGGCATCATGCATGAATGTACAGGCACAGCACACATGCACATGGTACCCTCGGCAACATTTCACGCCCACGCGAGTATCAGGCCTGTGATGTATATGTGTCACCAATTATGCATGCATATAGCTGTGGGAGCTCAGTGGGGGGACATAGGAGCGGGATCATGTAACCTTTGCAAACACATGTTTGGGAGGAGTGGTCTAGTTGTTAGGAGAAAGTACTTCAGGCCGGAGGGCCGGGGGTTCAAGTCCCACCTGGGGACAGCAATCTCAGGCCAGAGGGACTGGGATTTCTAGTCCTATAGGCACTCCTTGTGGTCTTGGGCAAGCCACTAAACCCTCCATTGCCCATGTTCCCTGTAAGTATTAGCGTATGTGTCTCATATCCCCTCATGTTAAATGTATCCCCCAATTGACCGCTTTGACCCGGTGAAAAGCGGGATATAAATACAGCTAAATAAATAAAATAAACATGTTTCTGCATGCCCCAGACACAAGACAAATGCCATCCCACAATGCATATGGCCATACCTTGGTGGCGATGTGCACGGGTACCTGTACGTGCGTCATATGTCCTGCATAGGGTGATGCCGTGCTGCTTGCATGTAATGCACATTGCACATGTGTATGGCACATTCCACATTGCCAAGGTGCACAAGGGGAAGATACTGCCCATGCTATGCACAGTGTCAATGCGCCCGGTGAGACATAATGGGCTATGTAACCCGGACACATATGCACAATATATGTTTGTTATGTGGTGCAGGTAGCCAATGTGATGGCAGGACCCCCCCAATCATAGACAACGAGTGTTGTGCAATGTGTATGTCAAATGGGATATCGCACCATGCATGTGCTATGCGCCATGTGCATGCGTAACTTGCACGTGTAGTGGTATGTGCAGGTGCAGTGCACCCTCCATGTGCACCAGGCAGAGTTCATCGTGCATGCGTCCTGATACCAGCATGTCCACACTGTGCCCTGCGAATGCGCAACACGTGCTGCATCGCGCCCTGCACATTGTGACGTGGTAGCTTCCCCAGAAGCCATGGAAACAGATGGTGACCCGGTGGAAGGTTTTGGTACTGCAGGTAAATGCAGGATTTTCTCTGCTCAGAACAAGAAACACATGGCTAATCAGCTAACACAGCTCACCTCGGGGGAAGGGAGAAGCAGAGTTACTGATTGGGCACGCCCTAGCAGGGGGCGGGCTGCCCAAAGCAAAGGCAGCTTGTTAAACAGAGAGAGACAAGAGAGAGAGAGGAGAGACGGAGCAAGGCAAGGAAGAAGGAAGCAACGTGAAAGGCAGGAAGCAGCCTTTGATGCAGAAACCCTTGACTTAGAAGGAGAAACACTGCCCAGCTGTAATCCTAGGAGAAGGGATTCAGAACCAAGAAGCAGGTACCAGGGATACTCAGTGCCTGAAAGAACCTTCTGGGAACAAGAGAGGTGTGAAGCACTGAGAGACCCAGGGATAAAGCCCAGGCTTCTGGAGGGGAAAGCTGACCCGTGGAAAGGAAGGCAGAGTGGCAAGGAATTCTCAGACAATCCTCAATACAAGGTACATGGTGTGTTTAATTCAGATGACAAGTTTTATGAGAAGCCAGAAAGAGTGAATGCTGATTTTAAAACCCAGGACAGACTCAGGCATTATGAAGGCAGTTGGCTGCAGCCTGAAACTCGTTTAAACAAACCCAGCTATTCTCACCAGACAGCTGAAAGATTTAGCAAGCAGGCTAGTAGAAAGAACACAGCTGACCTGTATGGGAGAGATATAAGCCGGGAGGAATTAGAAGGTCCTACGTTTGAAGCACTCTTTAGATGCACTCCTCATACAACTGAACTGGCTAACCCGACACTTACTTACAGAGACAAGTGGGGGAGGGGTAACTCCAGTGCATTGAATGAATGTTTTAACAGAGATGACATTACTTGCTTTCCTGAAGTAAAGTCTGCAAACAATTACTTACCCAAGGAAGGAGTAAATCCTCAGCCCAGCCCAGTTAGAAAGCAGGCTGAATTACTCCTTAGAGAGTTCAAACAATTCTTAGATAAACAAGCAATTCCTGACCAGAAGTTAGTGCAATCAGAGAAGAGTCCTGAAGTAGAAATGCCCTTGGCTTCTCCTTTGCCAATGATTGAACTGAATCAACCAATGGACTGCTCAACCTGTCTGATTGACAGAAATTAGTAAAGCAAAGCTTGAATGGTCATTTGCTATGATATCCTAAAATATATGCTGTTTAAGTACCTGGCTGAAGAGCTTATGAAGCGGTAAAAATAAGCTGAAGCATAACTTGGTTACAGTACAGGAACATTATTGTTTTCTCCTTGTTTAATTGATTTAAAAGTAGAGGTCACATGACGGAATGTGAACTCCAGTGTTGAAGGACATTTTTGAGCACAGCATTTGAAGAGCCTGTTTTTCCTTTGTTCCTACTTTGGCTAATATATATTCCTTTACGCCTGTTTCATTCCACCACGGAGCGGGAGAAATAAATCCTTATGTAAAAAAAATATTCTTTTGCCTGCCTTATCATTCAACCTTCACAACTACAACCTCAACCTCAAGGCCGACCCCTCCTCAAACCCTCAAGGTTAGGGAGCGGGTGGTGGCAACATGCACAAGGCATACTGCATATGCGTAGATGGTGTAAGGCATATTCTAGGTGAGACACGCAGCAGAGGACAGTGTTAGTTGTGAGAGGTAAACGGCAGGAATTGCTACGACAAACATGCAGGGAGAGGAGACAACAGGCTACCAAGGTGGAGAAGCACCTGAGAAGCAGTCCCCAGAGCCCATTGGGATGCAGGACCCTGAGGAGGTGGTAGCAGGGCTATCAGGGGTGTTGCGGCCCACAGAGGAGCAGCCAGAAAAACCACAACCTGCAAAGAGAAAAAGGAAGCGCGTCCCTGTAGAGGGGCACAAAAGGGCACTCTGTTTCAGCCAGCAGGAGAATGACATCCTTCTAGCAAATGTGCTCGAAAACTATGATGTGCTGTATGGCCGCCTCAGCATGAAGACACCATTGAGCACAAGAACCATGGTGTAGGAGGAGATACAGGAGGCTGTCTGTGAGGCTGGCGGACCACCCAGGGACATAGAAACATAGAAACATGATGTCAGAAAAAGACCACATGGCCTATCTAGTCTGTCCTTCCATATCAACAACTACAACAGTCCACTTTTTACCTTTAGAGATCCTCTGTGTTGGTCCCATGCTTTTTTGAATTCAGTTACTGTCCTCATCTCTACCACCTCCACTGGGAGACTATTCCATGGATCCACTACTCTTTCCGTAAAGAAATATTCCGTAAAGACATAGAAAGACTCCGAAAGAGGTTCAATGATATCAAGTGTGGTATCCATGCACACATGACAACAGAGAGAGGCCATGCAATGGGCACAGATGGTGGCAGACCCAGTGGCCCTGCCCTCACCCCCCTGGAACAGCAGTTGACTGAGAGACTTGGGCCCATATACATACATGGACTGACCCCAGAGCTGGACACATGCTGGTAAGTGTGAAATTTGTATTCCCACAACAGCTACCAAACTATCACATGGGCATGCTGTCCCCACAAGAATATGATGCATATAGCGTGTACTGCCACACACCTATCAGGTAACACATGACAGTCAGCAGAGTAGTGGCACACAGACACCCCTGTTATAATGCTCATAATCCTAGTGGGATGGCACTGCAGTACAGCCACAGCACAGGAACGAGTACGACAACCATTGGAAGACCTATCTGAGCCATGTTGCAAAGCACACCCTGTTAATCATCAGCACATGCTGTGTTCCACATGCAACAGACACATCCTGTAAAAATGGATGGCAATATGGCCACACAGATATGGTGTATGCTGTCATGAAGTGGGTATCAATAAAGATGCAAACTTGAAAAGAAACCCTGTTTCTCAGAGAAATCTAGATGTGCAGTTACCTCAAGGCACAGCTAGAGGGGGCAGGAGTGATCATACAGGAGCTAATGAGCCTAAGAGAGTTAATGACTTGCACCAGGGAATGAGCCCGGGAGTTTCAAAGGAAAGATTCCTTTATAAGCAGAAGCTGAATGCTAGCAAAGAAGGAACATCTCTATTAAGAGGAACACCTCTACCGGGAGGAACACCTCTATTGAGACGAACAGCTCAAAGGAGAGGACAGAGAGAAGGAACAGCTCTGAGGGAAGGAGCAGCTCTAAGAGAAGAAGAAGGACTTGGAGAAAGAATCCTACCTGAGCAAGCCCAAAGGAACAGAGTTCACAAAGGTGGAGTTCAGAAGGGCCAGGCTAAGCGAGCAGCTGTTCAGAGGGAGTCTGCTGGAGAAAGCACTAAGGCTAGAGAGTGTGCCACTCCCTGTTCCCACAACGTTCCTGATTCAAAAGCAGAAAGACGTATCCAGAGAACCAGAGAGATAGGTTTGGAGGAAAGCCTGCAGTCTCTGGGAAATACTAGTCAAGTTTTACCAGGCACCAAAGGAAAAGCAGTTTCTGACAAAGCTAAGTTCTTACCAAAGCATAAAGTTGAATCCACACCAGGTTTTACCAAGCTGCCAGAAAGCACAGCCCTGCCTAGAGCTTGTCGGCAGAGAATCTGTTGCAGGAGAAACGTTTCTGGGAGAGAAAGCTCCACGGATTCAAACCACAGAGGCTCCAGGTATGAAAGCCTTATTCATGATACTGAATGCTTAACTCCTAGAGGCACTGCTAAAACAAATACTCAGTTTGCAAGGAAGAAGAAACCAGGGTGGTTTCAGAAAATTCCCAGAGAACTTAAAACACAGTCTTATTGGAGGCAAGAGCCTAGGGACACTTCACGTAGACCTGTAGCAGCAGACAGGGACAGTGACTACTCTGATGATGAATGTAGTGGAGCAGAATCCATGGAAATTGAATATATAAATGCTGTTCCCATTCCTCCACCAGAAGAAATGGATTGTGGTTTGTGCATGGCTACGAGCCTAGAATCTGTAGCCACTGTATAACTGAGAAGAAGTTTGTTTAATTCTTATTATGTGGGAATGAAGTGAATTCCTCTGATTAACCCTTGCACTAATTGTGGGGTTTAACAATTAGTCAGCTTGTTAATACTGGTACCTTTTGAAACAAAGGACATTCTTTTGATTTCTCAATGTCTTATTTGAACCCTTGCACAGACGGGGAATAAAGCCTTGTTTTCCCTACACTTGGTTTGATTATTGAGCTCTCATAGGAAGCTGGAAATAAGTAAGACCATTTCGCCATTCGTGGACCTTACATTTCATCACGCTCCCTAAATAATTTCTATCGTGGAGCATGCCCTTACTTCGAATGGTCACCAGGGGATGCCCTCACGACAATGCACACACACATATGTGTGACCCCATGGCCTGTGTGACTGTCGCATGCATGGACCTTGTCACCAGCTCTCCTTAAACCCCCGTATATAAGTGGGTAGAGGTTAAGTGAGTGGGTCTTCCCCACTGAAGCAGCTACTTTACAAATCCTGAAGCTAGGCTTTTTGGGAAATGTAGTCCCTTCACCGAATCAATGAGGAGCAGTTGTGGAAAAGTGGTTTTGTAGCAGCAAAGCGCAGACAAACCAATGATACCAGGAGTCTGTTCAGAAGGTCCAAATCATTTATTTGTGCACAAGTCTCGAACCAGTCAATTTCAAAATGGCTGAGCAAAGTTTTCAAGCATTACAACAACTTTTATAGACTTCTGTTCCATTCTAGGTATAGAAAAACATTTCATTGGTCCCGGTAACCTCCCGTACCTCCCGTACCTCTTCCATTGGTCCCGGTACTGATAAGTTTATCCAATTATGTCCCTTCTGTGGGAATGACACCTGCATACCCCCCTTCTAGTCCCAATTACAATGGTCAGTTCATCAACTTGTTACTTTCACACTCTCAAGGCCATAGAACCAATTTGTGCATGCAGAGGAGCAGGGCTCTGCAACTCATCTGTCAGCACTCCCAATTATTTCTTTGCAGATGTACTTCTTCTTATCAGTAACTTTTAAACATGTCTTTCTGTATTTTTCCATCTTTCAGCTCTGCAGTTCTGCCTACCTAAGCTAAATCAATACTTCTACTGAGTTCTATCTTACAATAGCAGCATATTGGGGGATGTGCAATCCTATATGCCTCTCCACAGGCCTCATTTACAGGTCAAGCTAGCCATGCTGGCCTGCTTATGTTCAGACACCGTGGGTCACAGGCCTGCACCTGCCACATTCCCCCCTTTGATTAATCTCACCCTATTACTCAATAAGGTGTGAGAATTAAATCACTTTTAGAAGAATCACATCATGATTGAAGGATTTCGACTAGGACTAGCTTTGTATAAAGCCATGATTTTAGTTGCGGTCTTCCGCTCTACTGTACTATCAATAGTGTTATGAATGGAACGCATACAACATGGGATTAAACATGGTAATAAGAAGATAACAGCAACAAGGATTAGTACTAAAACAATGAAAGTCTTAAATCCTCCCACCCATGAAAAGAGGTTAGCAAACCAGTTAGGAAATTTCAATGAGTGCCAAGTCTGTACTGGCACATAAGCATGTCTTTGCATATCTTTAGCAATTTCTTCAACTACTTGACCCTTATCATCTATTTTCAAACAGCAATTAGTTAAATTCAGTTTACCACATACTCCTCCTTCAGCTGCTAACAAATAATCAAGTGCTAAGCGGTTTTGGTATATAGCAGTGCGCATCTGAGTACTTTGTCTAGCTAAGAGCGTGAGAGCATGACTAGTTTCATTGGTTATTATTTCAACTACTGCTTGTAAGCGAATAATACGATTAATCATATAAATTGGGGTACGATAACCATACATACCATCATCATTCCAAGTGGCAGGCCCATAATACTCAATGATTCTTTCTGGTGGCCAATCATCACCCTGCCACTTCTCCCACTTGCCTATCTGTAAGGCTTCTCTTTTCTGTCTCAATGCTCTCTTGTGTCGGTGGGTAGTGTATACAGGGTATCCTAATTGTTCTCCATGTTCAGTGTTCAAAAGAAAGAAAGAAGGTCTGATGGTTCCTAAGACACATGCTCCTCCCCAGTGTGGCGGAAGTTGTGCATATGCTCGGTTTCCACAGATCCAATATAGGCCAGGTGGGGCTTGCCAGGCTTGGACTTTGGCAAGGTTAGTCCATAGGCCAGCAAGTTCAGGAAATCTGGCTAATGGGTTAGGAGGTTCAGGATGTCTGATTCCTGACCACCATGCTGTCTTTTTGGTCGTGGCATTATAGTACTTCTGGCTAAGACAGACCAGCTGTCCTACCTTCTGGGTGAACTGGGGTCCAGTTCTGGCATAGCAAAGGCGTCCAACGATTGAGTGCGCTAGCACCCATTCACTGGTGGCCTTGTGTAATTCAGTCTGATTGTAAACCATAGAATAATTCAATTCTTGGGCTTCCCATGGCCATTGGTCTCCCATTTGGGTTCCGCCACAAAAATAGCAATCTGAGATCTTAAGACTAGATACTACTGCTCCGGCTAATTCTAGAAATAAATTCTGTGAGGGGTGAGGGATCTCAAACTTATTTACATGCATGGCTTCATAAAAGGTATTATGAATATGATATTTAGATGACTTGTGGGCTTGGGTATTCAATCTGATATACACAATGGTCCCCGGATCTATTGCCCCTCCAGCAATACGTAAACCAAACTTGTATCCTTGTTTCCATGCATGGGGATTGTGTATACGTAAGTGTAAGGGGTTGCAAGCATCTTTCTGACATTTATCATTTGTGGTTGGCTTGGTTAGAGTAGCCATCCGTTTATCTATTTTCTCATCAGTTATACCAGTGTTCCAGGTAGCATAAAAAACACATCCCCAATACGGGCAATAGTAATCTGCCGCTGTTGCAGTACTATAGCCTGATCCCGTTTTACCTGTACACTTCCACCAATTTGTGGCACCTTCTGGACACATATACTTATGGTCATTTCGATACGCTTTTTCCCATGTACCACAGGTGGAATGACTATCTCTATTAATGGCATTACATGCATCAAAATTCAAAACAGCAGGTTTAGTAATGTCCTTAAGTGGTGGTGTAGCAGCTAATATAGGTCCATCTGCATCCTTCCATCTTATTTCCAACGTGTAATAGGATGGATTCTGATGCGGATTATAGCATGCTTTGATTTTGCCATGAGTGCAAACATTTAGTTCAGTGGTGTTATAGATACACCGAGTTACTGTTCCCTTGCAGGTATAGTAAGAATGATAAAGCAAAGTCTGAGTTACTTTCAGTCCAGTTCTAGTAGAAGTAATGCAAGCAGTGCATGGAGGTAAAGCATAAGTCAGTTCAAAACCTCCAAAGAAGGCAACCAAGGTAAAGCAAAAACAAAGATACATGTTGATGTTGATTGGAGTTCTTCTGAATCCTCAGCTTGCTAATCTTGATCACGACGGTCTTTTATTCTTCGTCCCGTTTGCTAATGAAGCAATTTAACGGGTGCTGAGTGTTGATTGAAGATCCTCAGGTTGTCCAGTACACATTAACCAACTTTTTAGCAATTTCAGTTGGCTTGTGAAGTCTGGCTTAGTCAATGTAGTCTCAAAGTAGTGTGTCAAATCACACACAAATTGGGTTCGTTGAAACAAAACTGTTGCTGCATGGAAAACAGCAATCCTCTTCGAAAGACTTGGCTACTGCAAAGCACTTGTGATGAAGTGTCTAAGCTGCTGGTTGCCGTCTCAGAGTAACTCGCAAGGGTGCATCAAGATGCTGTTCTGCTGTCCACTGCTCTGGTTCAGGATCGGCGGCGGGCTTGACTCTGCTGTGGTGGATCCAGGCGTCGATCTCGGCTACCTTTACTGCAGTTGGGGTAGATAGGATGACGGTGTACGGTCCCTTCCAGTGGGGTTCCAACGGTGTCTTCTTCCAATCTTTGATCCACACCGAAGTACCAGGCTGATAGGGATGCAAGGGTTCCGTCAAGTTGATAGGCAACTGGTCTTGGATCCACGTATGGAGAGTCTGCAGAACAAAACTAAGAGCTAGGAGTTCTTGTCTGGTTACTTCTGAACCAATCTGGGCTAAACTTCCTTTGACTCCCTGCACTATTGGTGGGGGTTTACCATACAGAACTTCAAAAGGGGAAAATCCTGTTGACTTTACAGGAGCTGAGCGTATTCTGAGTAAAGCTATGGGGAGCACTTGGGGCCATTTCAAGTGTGTCTCCTGACAAAGCTTGGACATTTGGGCTTCAAGGTACGATTCATTCGCTCAACTTTCCCTGAACTCTGGGGTCTGTATGCAGTGTGGAGTTTCCATTGTATCTGCAAAGCTTTTGCTAACTGCTGAGTAACTTGGGAGACAAATGAGGGTCCATTGTCTGACCCTATTACTGCTGGAATTCCGAACCTAGGGACAATCTCTCTCATTAAGACTTTGGTAACTTCTCGGGCTTTCTCAGTTCTGGTTGGGAATGCTTCTACCCACCCAGAGAGAGTACAAACTAATACTAATAGGTAACGGTATCCATTGGCTCTTGGCATTTCAGTAAAATCAACTTGGAGGTTGTGCATGGGGGTGACACCTCCTGACTGAACTCGGGGTGCCGTAATAAGGCCTTGCTTAGTAGCCTAGTGGTTGGGGCAAGGTACTTCAGGCCGGAAGGTCGGGGGTTCAAATCCCACTAGAGGACAGCAACCTTGGGCCGGAAGGACTGGGGTTTCTAGTCCCACAGATGCTCCTTGTGGTCTTGGGCAAGCCACTTAACCCTCCATTGCCCATGTTCCCTGTAAGTATTAGTGTATGTGTCTCACATCCCCACGTGTTAAATGTATCCCCCAACTGTGTTGTGACCGCTTTGATTGAAGGATAAGGCGGTATACAAAACTGTCTAAATAAATAAAATAAATAAATAAATTATTTTTGGCACAGGTTAGACATTGGCGTGCTACTGAGGCTGATATGGTTGTCATCAGAGGGATGTAGAAATGTGGTCTGAGTGCTTTCTCCATAGCACTCTTCCCATAGTGGGTGGCTTCGTGGAAAGCTTTGACAAAGGATGGTCCTAACAGTTCAGGAATTACTATTCGTCCAGGAGATTGACTGCCCTCTTCTGGTGGCAGCTCAATCCATCCATCTTTCAGTATTCCGTCTTCTCTGTTACAATAGTAATCCAATTCTTTGGTGGTATATCGTGGGGTCCATAGATTCAAAGGTACTGGAAACAATGCTGCTTGCATTGGCATAGCTTGTGGGGCAATCTGTCCCGTCATAGCTGCTTGTCGTGCTGAGGCATCTGCAAATCTATTTCCTCGGGCAACTTCTCCTCTTCCTGCTTGATGTCCTCTACAATGCATGACAGCTACACGTGTTGGGGCCCAAACTGCATCAAGTAACATCAATATCTCGGGACCATACTTGACTGATTTCCCTCCGGATGTGATGAGTCCTCTTTCTTTATAGAGAGCTCCATGGGCATGCAAGGTAGTGAAGGCATATTTGGAATCTGTATATACATTCAGCACAAGGTTTTCTCCTAACAGCAATGCTCTGGTGAGTGCTATCAATTCGGCTTTCTGGGCTGATGTTCCTGAGGCTAGAGCTGATGATTCAACTACTTCATGTTGAGTGACGACTGCATATCCGGCACAGCGTCGTCCATCGAGGATGAGACTGCTCCCATCAACATAATAGATTTGGTCAGGATTGTCTATGGGCACATCTGTCAAGTCGGGTCGACTGGAGAACACAGTTTCCATGACTTCGATACAGTCATGTTCTGGGAGTTCTTCACTGATGGGTATCAAGGTGGCTGGATTCAAGGCATGGCTCACTTCAAGTTGTATCTGTGGGTTTTCACATAACATGCTTTGGTACTTCAACATTCGGGAATTGGTGAGCCAATAATTTGCTTTTTGTTCCATAAGGGCAAGGACTGCATGTGGCACAGTGACTCGTATGTTCTGTCCTAATGTGAGTTTGTCTGCTTCACTCACTAGTAGCGCTGTAGCTGCAACTGCTCTCAGGCATGGTGGCCATCCTTTGGCCACAGGGTCCAATTGTTTCGATAGGTATGCTACAGGTCGCTCCCAATTTCCCAATTTCTGAGTCAACATGCCTAAAGCATTTCCCTGTGCTTCATGTACAAACAAGTGGAAAGGTTTGTGGACATCTGGTAGTCCAAGTGCTGGTGATGACATCAATTCTTCCTTTAACGTCTTGAAGGCTGTATCCTGCTCAGGTCCCCACTCCAGTGGCGACTTTTCTTCTCCTTTTGTGGCTTCATACAGTGGTTTGGCAATTTGGGCAAAGTTAGGTATCCAGATTCGGCAATATCCTGCCGCTCCCAGAAAGGCTCTGACTTGCTTTCTGGTTGTTGGAGTTGGAATTCTACATACTGCTTCTTTTCTTTCTCTGCCTAATCTTCTGCTTCCTTGGGTAATACGAAAACCCAAGTATTTCACTTCTTTTTGGCATAGCTGTGCTTTGGCTCTGGAAACTTTGTATCCAGCTTCATCTAGTAACTGCAAGAGGTCTTTGGTGGCTAGTATACATTCACTTTCTGATATGGCAGCTATCAACAGATCATCCACGTATTGGAGAAGCACTCTCTTCCCCGGGGCTACTGGATAGCTTGAAAGGTCTTGATTCAGTGCAGCACTAAAGATGGTAGGCGAATTCTTGAATCCTTGGGGTAATCTTGTCCAGGTGAGTTGACCCCCTCTTCCATAGACGGGGTCCTGCCATTCGAATGCAAACAATATCTGGCTTACAGGGGCTAATCTTATGCAAAAGAATGCATCTTTCAAATCTAGTACAGTGAAATGGGTAGCTTCAGCAGGTATCAGTCCTAGAAGAGTGTAAGGATTGGGTACAACTGGATGTATGGTTTCAACTGCATCATTTACTCTTCTCAAATCTTGTACTGGGCGATAATCATCTGTCCCAGGTTTCTTTACTGGCAAAAGTGGAGTGTTCCATGGGGATTGACATACTTTTAGTAGGCCATACTCGAGCAATCTTTGTAGGTGGCGATGAATGCCTTCAATTGCAGCTCTTGGGAGAGGGTACTGTTTGACGTGCACTGGTGTAGCACTAGGCTTGAGGGTTACAATCACTGGAGCTATATGCTTGGCTAGGCCTGGGGGACTGCCTTCTGCCCATACTCCAGGTGGTGCATCGATGTTCTTTAAAGTTTGTTCAAAATAGGTATCTTGGATGGAGTCATCAACGTAATACCTCCATTCTTCTTCTCGGGGCACTGTCAGCAGCATTACTCCTGCTGGTTTGGCTGGGAATTTACTGTCATTTGCATTTCTCCTTGTTCAGAGAAAGATATTTGTGCTTGAAGCTTGGCTAACATATCTCGTCCCAGTAGTGGCACTGGACATTCGGGCATGTAAAGGAATTGATGAGTTACTTGCTGTCCTCCTAGACTGCATATTCGATTTTGAAGAAAAGACTTTGTGGCTTTGGCACCAGTTGCTCCTATAATGGTGACTGCTTTTGTAGTAAATGGGGCTATCTTTTTGTCTATTACTGAATGTTGTGCTCCAGTATCAACCATAAAGTCCATAATTTGGTCTCCTATTTGTATTCCGACCATAGGCTCCTGGAGACCTAAAGCAAACTGGGAGCCCGGTCTGTCCTAATCCACGTCATTCTCATCATGGGCTGGTGTGGCCAATGCTTGAATGGCCCTCCTCTCTCTCGCTGGAATTGTTCTCGATTGGCTCCTCCTCGGCTTCGGGGATAGCCTCGTCTTTCTTCTCGCCACTGATGACTGCTGTTGTCATCTTGCTGGGCGTCTTCGAGTTGCGGGCACGTATCTCTCCAATGTCCTTCCTCTCTGCAATAGGCGCATTGGTTCACGCCTAGTCTCTGGGTCCGGCCTCCGCCTTGACCCCGCCCTCTTCCTCTGCTCCTTCGACTAGGGACACCTCCCCTTTTCTGTTCCACTATGGCCGCAGCCAAAAAATCAGCTTTCTTCTTCATCTTTCTATCACATTCTCTCTGTCTTTCATTATCACGATTCACATACACTTTATGAGTGACTTCCAATAACTGTGTTGCATTCATGCCCGCAAACCCTTCTAATTTCTGTAATTTACGTCTAATGTCTGGTTGAGACTGGTTTACAAAAGCAGAATTCACCATACATAAACTTCCTGGTGCCTCGGGATCATAGGGAGTATACATTCTGTATGCTTCAGTTAATCTCTCATAAAAATCTGCTGGGCTCTCATCTATCCCTTGGATAACTCCTGCAACTTTGGAAAGGTTCATAGCTTTTTGGCCCCCCCTTTTCAGGCCTTGTAAAAAGCCTTGGCGAAAACGGGCTAGGGCTGTGGATCCTTCATCTGTATTTGGATCCCATTGGGGGTCTTCATTCGGGAATTCTCTCTGAGCTGCTTCCCGACGGTCTATTATATTCTGCCCCTGTGCCGAAGCTACAGGGTTATCTGCCATCCACTCAATAGCTGCTTTTCTAATTCTTGCTCGCTCTTCTGTCGTGAATAGGGTGGTCAGGAGCTGGCGGCAATCTGGCCAAGTGGGTTGGTGAGTTTCCATAATAGTAGTTACTAATTCTGTCAGCTCCTGGGGTTTACTAGTATAGGAGGCATAATGCGACCTCCAATTTAATAAATCAGTTGTAGAGAAAGGGATATACACATAAGTTAGGGGTCCCGCTACCACTTCATCATTATCATTCTTTACGGGCACTCCTGGGACTTGCCGTAAGGGAAACATTTTGGCCGCTGTAGGTGTCTTTTGGGATCTAAGGGTTATTGTTGTGATTGTCTTTGAAGGGGTCACTTTCTTTTTCCCCACAGGTTTCGCTTTGGGTTTATCTTTTACTGGCGTGCTAGTGCTAGCAATCGCTTGTACACTGTCCTCCTCGTCTGGGGCATTCTCTTTTTCTCCTTCTTCTACCTCCGCTTCTGGCTCACTTTTTATGTCCTCCTCCTCTTCTCTTTCAGCTAATTCCTTTTCTTCCTCCCCTCCGGGAGGTGGATCAGGGGTTGGGTCCCGCTCCGGCCGTCTCTGGGGTTCTGGGGCAGGACGCCGGGCTACTCTTATTGGACCTGGGGTTCGGGGCTGCCTGAGAATTATTTCTGGGGAATCAGGATCTACCAGGATGGGCTTCTTTCTGGCTTTCTTATCCTGCTCTCTCATTTTGGGCTGTTCCGCTTTCTGTCTAGAATCTGTTTTCGCTAACATTATTCTGCACTGTTCCTCATAACAGCGCTGCGCCCAGGGGGGCGGATCTTCACAAATACTTAACCAAGAATCTATATAGGGGTACTGATCGGGGTGCGCTATCCGCACTCTACAGTGTATTGACTGAATAATCTCTACATTGAACGTTCCCTCTCGGGGCCAGATGGGGTCTAGATCGGGCCACTCCCTAGTACACAAAATCTGCAGACGGGCTGCTGTCATTTTAATACCATAATCTCCTGAATATCCCTCTTTAAAATGTGCGATCATACATTCTAATGGAGTGTTTCTAGTAGACCCCGCCCCGCCCATTTCGATGTGTGCGCGCAACAACAGACAAAAGGGAAAAGGAGGGCGGACCGTGGGTAAGGGGTCTGCACGGTCCTGGAAACGTATAAGGAGTACAAATAACAAGACAAGACGACAATCGCTTCCCCCTTTTCGCGACCTGAACGCGGTCGCCCGGTCAGGAAATGCGCTACTCAGGGGTCCGCCTTCACTTGGTCCGTGCTGCCAGACCTCTCATTCACACTTCGTTCACACAATCATGCTAGCAACGTATCCCAGAATGCATTCGTTTCTATCTATTCTGACTAGTCTTTTTCCCAATTACAAAAAGGATGAGGGTTTCACCCGGCGAATTCCCATGCGGGGTTACTCGGCCCTTCCTTGAGAGGTGATCATGCTCTCTTACCAATTCCCAATATCTCGAGATTACAAATTCCAAATTCCAAGTTCCAATGGCAGTACTGCTCTTTCTATTTCTGTCTAGACACCAAAATCAAAACTATACTCACCGGATCCGGTCCTCAAACTTCCCAAGCAGGCGCATGAGTTGGACCTCGGACTCCCCTCACTCGGGTTCGAGGCGTTGGCTCCAACCGGGCCCGGCACCCGCCGAGGTCCGACCAGCTCCCTCCGATACAAGGGACCGGTGGCGCCAGGGAGCAGCCCTCGTCGGAAAGGCGCGATCCCGGCAGGACCAAGCCTATAGAGGCGGAAAGTCGTGGTATATTGCCCTATATACACTTTGATTCCACAACTTCCCGGCCAACGCACCAAGAATATGTAGCAGCAAAGCGCAGACAAACCAATGATACCAGGAGTCTGTTCAGAAGGTCCAAATCATTTATTTGTGCACAAGTCTCGAACCAGTCAATTTCAAAATGGCTGAGCAAAGTTTTCAAGCATTACAACAACTTTTATAGACTTCTGTTCCATTCTAGGTATAGAAAAACATTTCATTGGTCCCGGTAACCTCCCGTACCTCCCGTACCTCTTCCATTGGTCCCGGTACTGATAAGTTTATCCAATTATGTCCCTTCAGTGGGCATGACACCTGCATACCCCCCTTCTAGTCCCAATTACAATGGTCAGTTCATCAACTTGTTACTTTCACACTCTCAAGGCCATAGAACCAATTTGTGCATGCAGAGGAGCAGGGCTCTGCAACTCATCTGTCAGCACTCCCAATTATTTCTTTGCAGATGTACTTCTTCTTATCAGTAACTTTTAAACATGTCTTTCTGTATTTTTCCATCTTTCAGCTCTGCAGTTCTGCCTACCTAAGCTAAATCAATACTTCTACTGAGTTCTATCTTACAATAGCAGCATATTGGGAGATGTGCAATCCTATATGCCTCTCCACAGGCCTCATTTACAGGTCAAGCTAGCCATGCTGGCCTGCTTATGTTCAGACACCGTGGGTCACAGGCCTGCACCTGCCACAGTTTAAGCAACCAAAGGATTTTATTTCCCCTCCCGGGGTGGATTTCACCATGAACAAAGTAACACAAACCAGGTATTTACTGGCATAAGGACAAAACAAAGGTTCTTTAACAGAAAAGGCTTACTTCAGCAATAAACAGGTTGATATCTAGCATTCCAACGTAACAATGCTGTTTCTTCACAGCTCTCTGCTTCCCAATGCTAGTAGTGCTGTACTTTCTCTTTCAAAACATGCCTTCAGCGTAATGAGATTATTTCATTAGCAAGCGATATCGTACAGTCCATGATATCTTCATCAATATTCACACACTCAGGTTCAAAGTCCATTAACTCTTCCTGGCTAGAAGGAAATGTTTGTAACGGCAATTCTGATGCCACGCCCTTTCTAACTGCTTCAGGTTTCACCTGATATTCCTGAGTTAAATACTGGCTTTCACAAACGTTATCAGCACAGGTATTCTCTTCCCAGCTCCAACCCTCTGGGTAAATACAGTCACTGAAACTATTTTTATACCAGCCTTTTGGCTTACCTTTTAGCCTAGCTGGTGGAGGTTTTCTTTGTGGCTTTGGACTGGCTGTAGGTTCCCAACCTAAGCCTTGCACAGAAGATTTCACTTGCCTTCCTGGCTTCCTTTCACTTCTGTGTTCCCCTGGATACTGCAGGTAATCCACTCTGCCCTTATTATATCTTTTCCTTGGGGTTTCTTTTCTTTTCCTGAAGAAAGACTCTGTCTCACGCTTCCACAGAGACTCTGGCTGTTTCCTGGCACTGCTGTCTTCACCGTAGCTCTCATTAGCTTCCTTATCCAGCACACATGCCTCATCCACTTCTCCTTCTTCTTCTCCAAACCCTTCTTCTCCTTCTAACTCCATAAGCTCAACTGAACTCTCTTTATCAGGGTGAATTCTAGGGCAGTGCTCAACTCCACCCCCTAGCAGGTGTCCTGCATTAGCTCGTGACTCATTCCCTGAATGGTAGCACGGCCGTTTCTCTTGCCTCTGTGTTTGGTTTCTAAGGTAACCAGGAGCCATGTGCTTTTGTTTACAACTCAGCCCTACTCCTGTTCCTGGCTTTTTAGCCTCATCTAACAGGCTGGAAGGACCCACTATGTCACAACCTGTCCTCCCCCGCATTGTCCAACAGTAAAGCACATCAACAGGTGTGTGAATTGTCCCATGTTTGCCCTGTGATAGCATGGTAATATACAATGTGAAAGTGGCATGATATGGCAATGATCAGGAATGTCACATCTAATCTGTGTACCATGTCTCTCCCCAGGCGATGCACAGGCCATGCAGGCTGAGGAGACAGAGGAAGGGGCCCTGGCGGAGGTGTGCGAGGCACATGTAACCGAGGGTGACAATGGTGGGCATGTCCTATCAGCAGTAGACACTGACACGGGGGGCAGAGGTGGCTCCAACTGCTGCTGCGGAGGCCCCAGGGGGAGGGGAGGTGCGTGGAGAGGAGGAGGAGGAGGAACTACACCTCTACCTCACAGGGAGCAGTAGCACAGAGGATGGCCAGGATACAACCACCAGTGAAACAGTGTCTGGGATGCCACCAAGCCTACTGACCCGCACATCTGGGGCAGGACTTTCACAACACACCATGAGGGAGGTGTTACAGGAGATGCGCCACTATATCAGCACATCCCATGCTGACCTTGAAGGTGGGTGACAGACCATAATGTTGCATGTGGTGGCATGTCACCTCTACTCCCAGACAAGACATTGAGGGAACACAACCTCACAATAACAGTGAGTGTACCCACGTACGTGTTCCACCAAGGTCCTGTCTAGAAAGTGAGGTCACAACCCAAAAGAGAACTAACATGTGGCCCACATAGGAGCAGGTGTCATTAATGTGCGCAGATGCCTAACAGGGTCTGAGGTGACATATGATGGTAGGTGTCGTGGAACGAGCATCTAGAGGGGTCCAGGTCCAGTCCAGATGATACCTGGTAATGAGAGAACAAAAGACAGCAAGGCCGTAGAGAAATACAAACTTTCCAGGCAGATACCATTTTTATTCACTATTATAGCAGAGCTGGCTCACAGCAAGCTATCCAAGAGTCCAGCAGCCACACAGGATACAAGCTGGTTATTTATACAGTCGTAGCATTGCAGTTTGTCATGTGGGTCAGAGCAGGATAGCTTACTGGAAGACATTTCTGGGCCCCTTGACCTCTCCTCTCTACAGAATTATCTAGGTGGCAGATCTGGAGAGTACCTAACTGCTAAGAGTCCCTGATTGGTCAGTGGAGGGGTGTCTACCTTATCTCTCCTTGCAGTCTGGGGTGTTTGTAGTTAAGCTGTCTGAAGCCCTACTCCTTTGTATGTGTGCATGAACAGAAAACTCTAGCAAATGCAGTCCTCTACCTTCCCCCTCCCATTCCTTTGTCAGCTTGGGTGAAAAGATAGACTTTTATCTGTTCTAGCCTGTCGGTGTTCTTGTGCTGCTGCCCCTGTTTAAAGTTTAATGTCTGTTTGAGTTTAATGTCTGTTATCAAGCTACTACAGCACATGCCATTGTTTTATTCCTGCATGATATTTCCCTTTTTACCATTCCAGTAGGCATGTCTGAAATGTCACAACTATTGACAGGCATGTGCTTTGACAGTCAGCACAAACATATGTGATACAGGAGCATCATGAACAGCAGACAAACCCACACACACCATGTACATGCTGTCTGAGCAGTACCCACAGTCCACACCTCACCCTACCAATGCCTCTCGTGATGCCCACACAGTCCCACCACGAACTCTGATTGACCTTGTAGTGATCTGCATACACATGATTGGCCACACAAACCCCACAACCTCAGGTGGTTCCACACAGCACCCCTATCACTCCCATTGCACCCACATCCACCCTGGCTAGTCTCACCTCCAGTCACATGTTCACTGAGGATGTGGCAGCATACCTTATCACATATCCCAAATGCAGTACATGATCCCCTTGATAGTGTCCACACGTATCCCCAGGCCCCGTACCCTCCACTGTAGTGCCCTCCAGCTTACATATTATCTGCCCAGCCCTGTCCACTGCAATGCTCCCTGCACACAAACAGCATGCTGTGCGCATAAGTCCACCCCAGTACCCCTCCACCCACTGCACATCTCCCGACACACACCCCAGCTGAGATATCACACCAACATGAGTGACAGAACATGGGCATGACCACGCCTTCCCTTCCTGGCCAGGGAACATCCTTTACAACCATCTTTCAACTTGCCACACATTCCTGTGGTTGGCATACACCTCTTGCATTCCAGGCACACACACATACACCTTATAGTTTTGATATGCTGTGTGTTGGCCTGTGACAACTACCAATTTTGTGTAGTACGTCCTCACATTAGACAGGTGGTTCATCAGGGTACATAATGGGGCATGGCGATGCAACTGTCAGATAGGGGGTATGAAAATGACAGATATACAGGGTGGCCCAAAAAAAGTGAGAACATCTCTTAAATTAAAAGCTTAAATAGTTTACTTATTTACCTTTTTTAGCTATATAACGTCTTTATTTTGACAATTTCCGGTTGCCATCTTTGTTTTTTTAATTTGTCAATTGTTTACATCTGTCTTTTTGAATTTTTAAATAACTTATATGCTACAAGATGTTCTCACTTTTTTTGGGCCACCCTGTATATGTGCGCACACATGTCACTATGGGAGTTAGGGGCCAAAGAGGTGTGATGTTGCATATGTGGATACAGGGACAGATGACAGGGGAAACATCTGAGAGTGGCCTGCGCACATGGTGTGACACCTGGCCATGAGGGTGAACATATCAGCAGTAATGCCACTGCAGATATGTCTGCACATATGATGTGGTGACTGTGATCATCCTGCTGTGACATAGCAGAAGCTATGACATACCATGGATGCTTCAACGGTGGAACTGGTATTCCTCTGACAGGAGAGATGTGCTCAGTATACAGAATGGACACCCCATATGTCAGTTGAAGGTGGTTTGGTGTTCACCACTGCATGTCACCTGTCAACCTTTGTGTGGGACATTTGTCATAGGTGATGTCAGATGGTAGTCGGTGTCAGGGAACCCTTGTCCTCACTGTGCTAGCATATGATGATGGACAGGGGATCCTGGTCACAATTCCCAGCTGTACATGTGTGTGAGTGGTGTGTGTTATGTCCCCTGGTTCCTGTGTAGGCCTCTCACCTGGCTGCATGACCATATGCCTTCTGATGTGTAACGACCTAGCTGATGAAAGGTTTGTGATGAGGGGAGTGGTGGGAAACTGTGTACGCAGTATGTGAATGATCAGCATGAGCACTGCTGTATTGGTAGGATGTGGAACGGCATCCACGTGTATGTTGTGGTTTGCGGTTGTCCTTTCCCACCATAGGGGGCAGCAGAGGTGTCATCAGCTGCCTGTACAGCAGACGTGCCCCCACATTTACGGTTCCACACAATGTGCATATGTGACTGTTCAGGCACATGCATACATGTGCCATGCACATAGTACTGTCAGTCCCTATTGTGCTGTTGTCATCTCTATGTCATCCCTGAGACACCAGTTGCATGTGTTATCATGGAATGTGTGTGAACTGTGCATCACTGGGCGCACCTTTTTCTCACACAGACATCCGACATGAGCTCCAGGGTATCCGGTAGGACATGGAGCAGGAGCGGGACATGAGCCTGCTGTCCGAGCTATGGTGCAGGTATAAACCGGTTGTTGGATGTGCTGGAGGCCATGTCTGCAAGGGGGAAGCAGCTAGCGGCAGCAGCAGCAGCGGCAGCAAGGGGTGGGAGAGGGGCAGGCGGTAGGGCTGTGAGAGGCTATGCATGTGTCCATGTTAATAAAATCAACTCCTTTTCTGACCTCTTGCTGCCACGCATTCAGTGTTTCTGTCTGTGCTCACATAGGTATGCCGTCACCCCTATTGTCATGGTGGTTACATACCCCTTGCCCTGATGATCTGCACCGTATGGCATCAACTTCCCTGTCCCCATCTCCAATCGCTGTGGGTGGGCGGTGTGTCTACCCTGTTATCGTACTGCACAGTTATGTCAGGCCTTGGCAAATGGGCCGTGCATTGTGCATGTGTGCATTACTAGCATGATACTGTCACAAGGCATGTGTCACAGTGTGCGGAGCACATACACACAGGGACATGCTGACGTGTGTCAAACTCTGTGCAACTGCATGACAGGAAGGAAGCACTTGACCAGTGAGATATGTTTCAATGAAAAATAGTGCTATATTTCCATATCAAAAGGTGTACAAAAATAAACATGGTCACATTTACATTTTATAGTATCCTATTTACAAAAATAAAATGGCCAGCTGCCACATGTAAATTCAGCAACATTGTTTTACAATAAGTTATACAGGAAGGCCACAATATGACTAGACATAGAGATGTTTGCCTGAAAAAGTGGCACACAGTGCCAGCATTGGTGGTAGTGGGTCTGCAGACACCCACCCCCCTGTGGCCTGATATGGCACCAGCCTCAGAACACAGGACTACACAGGACAGGGGTGCCATGGACCACAGTGGTGATCTATTTATTTAGCTGTATTTATATCCTGCTTTTCACCGGGTCAAAGCGGTCAATTGGGGGATACATTTAACACGAGGGGATATGAGACACACACACTAATACATACAGGGAACATGGACAATGGAGGGTTAAGTGGCTTGCCCAAGACCACAAGGAGTGCCTATAGGACTAGAAGTCCCAGTCCCTCCGGCCTGAGATTGCTGTCCCCAGGTGGGACTTGAACCCCCGGCCCTCCGGCCTGAAGTACCTTGTCCTAACCACTAGACCACTCCTCCCGCCTTATGGCTGATGAGCTGCGAGGCCTGTCACTACCATCCGCAGCTCATCAGCCATACGGACCATGGCATCCATCACCTGCTCCATGGTCCGGGTCTGCTCCCGCTGGCCCAGAGAGACGGTGTACAGAGCTGCAGACAGGGTGTGTGGGCTTTCGCCCCCACACAGGCACCATGTGCATGATGTCTGTGTGGAGGCATTCGCACATGCCCTGTCTGCGGCACTGCCTGCCTCCCCTGCAGCCATGTGGGCCCCATCCCCACAGCCATGGAGCAGGTGGCAGGGATCCCCAGTGCCCTGTGTAGTCGTGTGCCACAGGGGATTGGCCAGAACTGTCCCAGTGGGGCAGGATGCACCCATGGTGGTGTGTGCATGTGGAGACTCCACACGCATGCCCTCAGGTGGTGCCACATCACACACCACCAGGGGTGCATCCTACCTCACACCCTCCCCACCAACCCCATCCCCTGTGCCCTCCTCCCCATCCCCCTCCCCTTCCCCTCCCCTTCCCATCCCCATGCCCTCCCGCCACCTCCATGCTCTCCTCCCACCACACACCTTCCCACTCCCTCACCCAATCCCCTACCTGCCCCTCCCACACACCCAACACATCCTCCCCCTCCACCACCCTCCCCACCTCTGCCTCCTCCTCCTATTCCTCCAGCTCCTCCTCCTCCTCCTCCACTCCTCCAAAACCTCCTCCTCCAACTCCATCACCTCCTCCTCCTCCTCTGACCTCTCCTCCTCCTCTACCTCCACCACCTCTTCCTCCACCTCCTCCGTCACCTCCTCCTCCTCCTCTGCCTCCTCCACTGCCTCCGCCACCGCGCCTGTGGCACCGACCACATTGGGTCCCTGTGGGGGCTCAGTCGCAGGCCCCACGCCTGCCTGTGTCTCCTGTCGCACATCTTTGGCCTCTGTGAAGGGAAACGGAGATTGGCACATCAGTCATGTGTTCACCGATCAATGGACACATAGTAGGTGCCTCCCCAACCTGCTGTTGCATTGCGACAAGCTGTTGTGTGACACACCAGCTGCATCACTCACCATCCACTGGGCCCATCATTTCTTTTTGCAGCCGCAGCAGGAAGTTGGGCCTCCAACGCCTCAGCTCCCAGCCCTTCTTCTGCAAATCCTCTACTGCGGAAACAGCAACAGATGGCAACTGTTAGGTGACACACATGCCTGACGCTCATATAATACCAAACAAACATTCTTGTTTGTGATGGGATAATGCTCCTGCTGTACAATGTTATCTGTATGCATAGTCGTCTGCTTGTGTGCGAGTGCAGCTGGGCATATGTGTGTCACCTCCATGAATTATGTGTGTTCACACTCCGGCATTTCCAGGTTACCTATTGACCTACGTCTGATTCCATGTTCACCCCATGGCAGGTGTGGTAGTGTCCTGCTGCTGATCATGTACACCTTACAGGCTGAGATGCATGGTGCTTGTATCTGTGTGGAGTATTGGCAGGTGGGAGGAGGGCATGGCCGTCATCCTACATATCTGTGCTGTATCTGCATATCTGTTACATATATCTACTTGACACCAACATGTGGCTATCATATGATGTTCACACATCTGCACATGCCACAGTACTCATTGACGACGTTGCTGAACATGTGGCTGGCCATTGCTGGCAGGTGTTTCCTAGCAATAACATGTCTGGGCAAGCAAATTGCAGATGCAATGTGCTATAGCAACATGCACTATTGCGAAACAAGGACATGACATCACGTGATATGCATACACAATGCAGGGCTACACAGCATGGGTAGATACACAGGATAGGGATCCCAGTGTCATCAAGGACAACATGTTGTGTCACAGCAACCATTGGGCTTGAGGACTCATGGACACACATGAAAGCTACACATGGTGTTGGATAGCTCGTCCCAGAACATGTTCAGTACTGTGTGACATTGGGAACACCATCTGGTGCATGCCATGCTGTGTTACCATAGACCTGCACAATGGACACACCGGATATTGTGTCATGGATAGGTGACACCACGCCTGGGACATGACAGCAATGCATTGGGTCACCACCCTGGAAATGTCATGCCTGTGGGGATATGTCATGTGGGTCCATGTGTCATTGGCTGCGGTTGCTCTGCTCCACCTACTATGTTGGTTGCTCTCTTAATATGACTGTGTGACAGTGGAAATGCAGAACATCTACATGGCATCCCTGATAGGTCTCATGGGGGCATACATCTCCAATACATCTGTACATATGTGCACTCTGACACACTCCCAGAACAGGTGAATATTCCAGCTGTGACATATGTCATGTATTGTCATGCAGCAGGAGCTGATGGAAGCAAAGATGCAAGAAAAGAAGCTGTTTTTCATAATATAAAAGATGTGCACGGGATGCAATGCCCGCACAGAGCAGCTAGAGGGAGCAGCCGTGCACTCACAGAGGCTGACTGGACACACCTAGCTAATCGACACCACCTGACAAGCAGCCCAGAAAGCTCAAACACAGGAGAGCTTTATAAGCAAGAGGCTGGAGACTGGAAAGGGAGGAGAGGTAGAGGTGGAGGTAGAGGTGGACCAGAGAGAAGCACCAGGAGCAAAGCCGTGTGAGAGAAATGCACCACGAGCAAGGGCCAAGAAGAAGGAAGCACCAGGAGCATTGAGCTAAGCCCTAGGAGTGAAGGGGAAAGCAATGCTGAGCAAAGGAACAGTCACTTTGGGAAGCAGAGCAGTGCTGAAGGAAGAAGCCAGAAGTTAGGCTTGGAAAGAGGCCTGCGCTTACCGGAGGAACCAGTGACCAGACTGAAAGGTAACAAGAGCTTTCAGGGAAAAGACTGTCACGAGGATTGTAGCCCTGGAGAACTACTAGAAGGAGAAAGTTCCTGTTCTTCATGCTGCTGGAAGCCAAGGTATGCTGACTCTGTTTTTATGAGAAATGCACCACGAGCAAGGGCCAAGAAGAAGGAAGCACCAGGAGCATTGAGCTAAGCCCTAGGAGTGAAGGGGAAAGCAATGCTGAGCAAAGGAACAGTCACTTTGGGAAGCAGAGCAGTGCTGAAGGAAGAAGCCAGAAGTTAGGCTTGGAAAGAGGCCTGCGCTTACCGGAGGAACCAGTGACCAGACTGAAAGGTAACAAGAGCTTTCAGGGAAAAGACTGTCACGAGGATTGTAGCCCTGGAGAACTACTAGAAGGAGAAAGTTCCTGTTCTTCATGCTGCTGGAAGCCAAGGTATGCTGACTCTGTTTTTATGAGAAAAAGCTCATCTTATAAGTGCCCTTTTAAAAGCAATGCTCATCTTACAAGAAAGGAAAGTAAACCTACCTTGTATAACCCAGATGGTAAAAGCACAAAGGTAGGCCACGCTCACTGGCAAACGTTAGAAGAACTCTACAAACACCCAGAGAATAAGAATAATGACTGGCCAGAAACAATAGCCAGAGAAACCCCAGATACAGAAAGGGATAACTCTGACTCAGAGCCGATGCAAGTGGAATTTGTGGAGCCTAGTCTTCTGTCTCAAGAGGAGATGGACTGATCTCTGTGCGTTGCAAGCAGTTTAGAATCACTGCTAGACTTGTAAATAATATACTGCCTCCAGAGTGTTACTTGTATGCTAAAAGGAAGAAGAGTATTGAAACGGTTGAGTTACTCTAGGAAACCTTAATTAATCCTTGTTGCAACTGTGAAGCATAACAGTTTTTCTTTACCATGAGTTTGTTTCTTTCCTGAAGTAAAGGACTTTTTCCTCTATGTTGTGACCCACCTGAATCTTTTGCGTAAAGGGAAATAAAAGCCTATGTTATCCCTCTATTCTGCATTCACAATTTACTTCTTAATAGGAGCTGAACTACTAAGACCAGGCTGCACCTGGCTCTTAAAAGAACCTCCTCTCATATAAAAATATCTTTGTGTCCACCCTACCCCTATGACCACTGGCCACCAGGGGTGGTACGCGACAGTATATGCATGTATGTGGGGCATTGTAAGGACATATGCATCCTCCCTCTCACAAACTGTGTGTGGGAGGACTCACAATGGGTGTTGTATGTGTATATCATTCAACAGGGCAACAGGGTCATGTGTGATATGATGTGCAATGGTGTGTGGACACAGGCTGTTAGGGAACAGACCATGAACATCTCGATGCACAGGATGTGTTTCGCCTACCTACATCATGGCTTGCACAGACACCTGGACCAAACATATGTGTGTAGTGGGCCTGCATACAGTGGTAGGCACACCTACAATGGTCACAGGGATGAACCACAGACCTCTGTCAATAGGCCTTAGGACATCTAGGAGTAGGGCAGACCTGCACACAGCAGCAGGCGCACCTACAATAGTCACAGGGATGAACCACAGACCTCTGTCAATTGGACTTAAGCCACCTAGGAGTAGGGCAGACCCGCACACAGCAGCAGCCACAACTACAATAGTCACAGACATTTATTTATTTATTTGCACTTATTTTTATACCGCTCCTTCCAGTGATCAGCAGCGGTTTACATTTAAACATTTAAGTTCTGTGTGTATAGCAGTTACAAACAACAATAAGAAAATCAAAAAAACTCTGAACTATTCACATAGAGAGAAACGAGTATGGTTGGTTAACTATATACAAAATATTTACAATGACATGTAAGGGGAAATTTCACATGCCTAATGGGTTACGTTTTAATATTCACTGTTGGGCTTTGGTATATCATATGTTGATAAGGTTGTTGGAAACCATCATGATATGATTAATGCTTAATATAATCTGATTCATGTTATTTCTGATAGATTATAATATTCTTGAAATAGGTGAGTTTTGAGGTTTTTTCGAAATGATTGGAGGTCTTTGTTGGCTCTTAGAGTATCAGGGAGTTTGTTCCATAGTGTGGGGGCTAGGTAAGTGAATGTTCTATTGCTAGTACAGTCATACCTCGGTTTTCGTTTGCCCCGGTTTTCGTGCGTTTCGGTTTTCGACGTCTTTTCTGACTGAGATGTTGTCTCGGTTATCGGATATCGCCTCGGTTTTCGTGCTGCCAGATCTGAAAACTATATACACTGTACAACTCCTGAAGAAGTGTCAACCTCGCGCTGGTCTGTTTACACTGCCCGCCCAGTCCCGGCAGCACTACCCCCCGGACTCACCGATCGCGTGTTGAGAAGCTGAGCAACATCCTCGAGCCAGAGTCAGAGTCAAGAGCCAAGGATTGCACAAAGAGGAAGGCCCCGATCTCTCCACCGCCTGCCTGTTCTCTGGAGCGCCCCCTCAGGCTCGGAGGTAGCAGGGTAGCAGGAGATGTTGAATGAATGTGGGAGGCAGTTCTTTCTCTTGCAGGGTACGCTTGCAAATTGCTGTTGAGAGGGAGTCAGCGATCAGATTAGCGTCGTACAGTATCTGTGTGTTTGCTGTCCTGTGGACGATCGGGCAGGTGAGAGAAGTGACAGGAGCTGGGTGTCTGGAACGGATTAATTGAATTTACATTATTTCCTATGGGAAATATTGCTTCGGTTTTCGTACGTTTCGGTTTTAGTCAGACTTTTTAGAACGGATCAATCATGAAAACCGAGGTTTGACTGTATTCATTTTTACCTTGCATATAGAAGGTGGGATTTGTAGAGTGTTTAGATTGTGTGTACGTCTTTTTCTGTTAGGGGGTTGTATTTTAATAAGTGTGGTGAGGAAAGATGGAGCGATATTGTGAATTAACTTGAATGTTGTAATTATTATTTTGTATCTTATGCATGCTGGGATAGGTAGCCAGTGAAGTTCCATTAGTATGGGTGTGATGTGATCTGAAATCCGTACATTCATCAATATCCGAGCTGTGACGTTTTGGGCCATTTGGAGTATGTTGATTGATTTTTTACATAGACCTTGTAAGATGCCATTACAATAGTCCATATGTGGGGTTATAAGTGTTTGTACTATTGTTTTAAAGTCTGAGTGTTCAATGATATTGCGTAGTGGTTGTAGGATTCTTAGTTTATGGAAACTTTTTCTGTTTAATAATTAGGTGGGTTTCCATGCTAAGAGTTTTATCGAGGGTCACACCTAGGTACTTTAATTCTTGTTTGATGTTGTAGGGGATATTGTTTAGTAGGATTGTGGGAGGGTGTTTAAATTCTGGGTTTTTAGCTATAAACATTACCTCCGTTTTTTTATGGTTGATGTTCATATTGTTTTGTTGAAGCCATAACTGGGTTTCTTTAAGGCAGGCTTCTATGTGGCTATAATCTGGGTTGCATATATCCAATTGTGTATACAGCATTATATCGTCTGCATATAAATGGTAGTTAATTTTGTGCTTTTGAAATATTGTGCATATGGGTCTTAGGTATAGGTTGAATAGTATGGCAGATAGAGCGGAGCCCTGAGGGATACCTTGTGTTTGAGGGAAGGCATTGGAGAGGTTTTGGTCAAAGTATACTTGTTGTATTCTATTAGATATGTATGACGTGAACCATTTTAGGGGAGTTCCCATTATTTCTATTGATTCCAGTCTTGTTATGAGAGTCTTATGATTCACAGAATCAAAGGCCGCTGTTATGTCAATGAATATCAATATGAGCATTTTCTTGGAATTTTCGATACCTTTATAGAGCTTATCAAATAGCACAAGTAGAAGTGTTTCCACTCCATGAGATTGACATGACCACAAACCACTGTCAATGGGCCTTAGGTCACCTAGGAGTAGGGCAGACCTGCACACAGCAGCACGCGCACCTACAATGGTCACAGGGATGAACCACAGACTGGTCATTTTCCCATGGTGTGACCAGTATATGATGTTTGTTGATTGCTGGCTACTAGGTTTCACTCCTTGGTTTGTGGTACCCTCTCCCATGCACTTACCTCACATGGGTAGTCAGCACCAGCATTGTAGCGCCTCATCAGGTGAACCCATGCCCTCCAGACTCTGAACAGATCCTGGCATTTTGAGGAGGCAGGGAAGAGGTGCCTCTGCCTGCAACAGATCAACCTGCCCAGCAGCTCAAGCTCCGGGGTCGTGAAGGCTGGCTTCCTTGACCACGCGGCCATCTTGTCTGTTGTGTTTTGTGAGGGATGTCATAATGCAGTATTGTTGCAGAAACGCAATAACACGCGTTATGGCGCACATGCTTCAACTCGTCTTTTCATACTTGATGGCACGTTGCATTGCCACCAATGCACAGCGCGCGACATACCGCAATTTTAGGATGTATGGCATTACGGGCATTGGTGGGGATGATGCGTGTTGTGTCTGACACTGTGCGCATACTGCATGTCATCCTCTGTATACGCATTACTGTCTACACTCTATGTGCAATGTATAGGCCACACATCAGGCGCATAGCGCATGTGGGACGCGCATTACGGTTCGGAAGGCACGTCATGCAGGGTATAGCCCACGTGGCCCGTACACCGTATGAGCACTGACTTCTGCATTACGCGTTGCCCGCACGTCAACTGCAGGGCGCGTTGTGTGGCACCACACACATTACAAAAGATGTGACTATGTATGTATGTATATCTTCTGAGGGTGAGATGTGGCACAATCTCATGTGGTATGTATCAGGTTGCCATTTCTCAGGCTTTGAACACACAATGTGCTGATTGCATGGTGTTACCCGTAACCACTAGGCTACACACTCCATTGCTTATCTAGCTGCTCTATGGTGTTGTGGGCTGCATCAATGGTTACAGCAGCTAGCTAATACACAGTGGATCATGGTTTCAGGTGCACTCACTGACTCACTTTACACTGCTTTGCATTTGCTGTTGGGCCTAAGTGTCTGGCACATCTGTTGCCATCACTACATGTGTGTTTGGTGGACACCATGGCCAATTGGCACATGTGGTACCTCTGTGATTCACCACATGCATCCTCACTCTTTGGCCCTCGGACAGGCTATGGACAGCCTGTGGTCATTCTCTCACCACCCTAGAGCTCCATGCTGTACCGTACGGTCATCTACCAGCATCCTAGATGATGTTTCCATTTCTGGCCACACGCCCCGCCCTCTCGCCCATAGTTTGTGCCATTGGTGCAGTTGTATCCTCACTTATTGATTCGTTCCACCTTGACCTATGATGCATTGCACACTCACACTTACTGTATACATCTCCTTCATGTCCAGCAGGGGCTCAGACCAATCACGTGACGACAGGGGTTTACAGACACTCATGGGCTACACAACACGTACCTTATCCCTGATCTATAGGTATGTTTTGCAGAGCTCACCATGACACAGTAGGTGATGCTAATATCTACACCTCAGGTCTGGTGTGTGCTCTACATTGTACCTTTGGGCCTGTATGTGTGGGTATGCTGCACATTGTTTTGAGTGTGATTGTTAGGACTGTCACCTATCGGAGACAGGTGCAAATGACTGCCTGCTTGCCTCACCATGCAGACATTTGTTGTATGTACACAAGCTACTTATGTGCTCTCCAGGCTATCTGTGATAGACACTTTCACCAACCTGTGGGAACAGGTGTGCTATGTGACATGTCTAACAGACAACTGCAGCTTTATTCAGAGTATTGACCAATGTCGGTACATACCTCTTTATGGATCATAACACATTCGTGGTGCGGTGTCATGATAGCATTCTTTTGTGTCGGCACCCTTGTCATGGTGATGGATCTGACATGGCCAGGCATATATATTGCATGTACATTCCCTCTCCCACATAGTGTGATACCGCAAGCCCTCTGATGCAAGAAAGGAAACTTTTAAATCTTGAAAAAAACAGGATTTGCCTGCAATTACGAGAAGGGACACATAGAGGGAGCAGGAGAACAAACCTGAAAGTGGAAGAACCACACCTCTATGGGCAGGACTCAGAAGCAGCTGCTCTGGATTTAAGTAGGAACAGAGCACTGCAAGAGAGAGAGCCAAGAGAGAGAGAGCGAGCAAAGAGAGGCAAAGGTGCCAGGAAGGCAGTCAAGAGAGCCAGAAAGGCAACAGAGAAACCCCGAAGGGAAGAACCCAGAGGAGAAGCACAGGAGGAGGCAAGGAGCTTGGCAGAGACCTTCATGTGGAGAACAGGAGGCAGTGCCAAGGGAAGCTCCAGAGGCCAGACTCAGAGACCGAGGTGAGGTCACTGACAAACCCAGCAGAGCTAAAGGAAAGGAAGCTACTGGGAGAGCAGGCCTAGAGAAAGGCCATACACAACTTCAAGGGGCAGTATCACGGACTGCAGCCAAGGAAGGAAGTGCTTATCCCTCCGGTTGGAGAAGAAACCTTCAAGAGAAAAAAGGTACTTTTAAAAGCTTTTACAAAAGTAACTTGAAAGATAAAGGAAAAGTTCATAGCCTTGAGAGAAAGGATATACCTGGAGCACAAAACTCTCAGACTAGGCCTCAAGCCTTTTTCAAGAAGCCTAGAGAGGAACAAAGGGCTAGTTTTTATCTGGACAATAAGGACTGTTTTAAACCAGATATAACTGATAAGTTTTACAGGAAAAAGTTTAATGTTGCCAGAGAATGGAAGGAGCAAACTTTTAGTCCTGAAACGACAGCAAGCCCAGGGAGATATACTAGACCTAAAAGCCGACGCCCCAAACTCCCAAGCCAGCACTGGGATACAGTATGGCATGCTTTTAGGAAACCAGGTTTTAATATCCAAGAGATCTCAGAGACCTCAGTTTCAGATCCCATAGACATGGAATGGCTGCCAGGGGAATCTGAGAGCAGTGAAGATATAGAACCAATGGAATGTGACTTTTGCACAAGAAGATATCTTTGAGTAAAAGGCAAACAAATCTAATGTGTGCAAACTGTACTGGAAAGTTTATGCTTTAAGTTGGTGAAGGAACCATGTTATTTTGAGTGTTTTGCTGACTCACGTTTGGATGCAACTGAATTTATGTTCTGTTACTCATTACCTCATATTTTGAACTTCTTCATGCGAAAAGGGGAAATAAAAGCCTTTTTGTACCCTACACTTGGCAAGAGTTACTTTTTTAGGTTGTTGACCCTGAGGCTGACAATGTGACCTGCTATCCCATTGACCCTCACAACAGATCAACCCTGAACCTTTTAATTCTTATGCGCTCCCCAGCCCCTGTGGAACCACTACGCCGCCACTAGAGGGGGCTGAGGGGGACAATAGGCATCCTGTGGGAATGCTGCAGTTTCATGTGGTTCCCAGCATCCTCTTCCCTTCATTTGCATACATTGTACTGTGTGACACTGCTGTGGGAGTGAGGTGCATGGTGGGGTGACTGCTGAGCCTCATTCATGCTACACATACCTGGGATAACACATACAATCAACCTGTCCCACATTTCCTTATGCTGTGTGGCCCTACTCTACATGTGGAGGGGAACAGGATGCCAGCAATTGTGCCTTTGGTCATGCATCCTTGTTGGTCACTGCCACAGGAACCGTGCAAGACACAAGGCAGCAGTTGCACTGCGGGTGTGGAAACAGGTTGTGTGGTGTGCTCTGTTGTGTTTACAGCTGCACACCTCACGATGTTGAGATGTGTTCTGCTGCTTGGTCGTGTTAGTGTCTGTCCACTTATTGGCCAAACGTTCAGTGTTTACACATGCTGCTATTCTGCCTGCACTGTGGTATAAAAGATCACCATGAAACATATCCATTGGTAGGACATGATCCCATAACCTTCTGATTCTGTCTGCATCAATTGTACTGCGTGCACCACAATACTGCCACAGTGGTTTTGACATGCAGGCTGACTGTGTGGTTTGCATTGGATGGCCTTGGGCAGCTGTAGTCTTGCATATGGTACACTTGATGTGTCAAAAGAGCTTGGAATACAAACTGGTTGGTGGTGTTTGTGCACTTTGGCATATCATGTTCCCACTGGGGCATGGTTAAAAACTTTGTGTACTGGCAGGTTACAAACCCACAACCTTCTGATTCTGGGTGGACTAACTGTACTGGGTGCGCCACAATGATAACACACTGTTATAGACATCCATGCTGCTTGTCTGCTTTCCATCGGATGCGCCTTGCCAGATCTTGTATTGCATATGCCATTGTGGACATTATTACCTGTACATATACCCTTGTTATATTGTAAATCATATTATCTGTACATATACCCACGTTATATTGTAAATCCAGGGCAGATCCTCTGTGCTGGACAGTTGTGTTTTGATGTAAACCGCACTGATGCAAAAGAGCGCGGTATATAAGAAAGTTAAATAAATAAATAACAAAGTAAGTATAATAGCCAATTATGCTCTCAATCTCACTTAATCTCTTAAAATTTACCAGTTCAAATTAACCAAACGTGTGAGTGTGCCCACTGTGAAAGTACATATGCATGCCCATGGTGAAAGTACATGTGATGCAAACAATACGTGTATTGGTATGCTAGTCAGTATTTTATGAGGCCACTTAACAGTATTTTATGAGGCTTAGTAGCAACAGTTTAAGATTCAATTTAAAAACATAGAAGAGAACTTTCTGGTTACCTTTCATACCCAGTAGACAGCTGTAGTTTAGACAGCTGTAGTTTAAATTTCATAGTCACTCAGGGCCTAGCATCAGCAAAGTACTTTTAGTTTCAAATTAAAACACAGAAGAGAGCTTTCTGGTTAAATTTAGAATCCAGCAGAGAGCTTGTAGTTTAAATTTCATAATAGGTTAGAGCCTAGTAGCAGCCAAGAGCTATAATTTAAATCAAATCAGAATATAGCTTAGCACAAAAGGCAAAACAAGGTCAATTCTCCTTGAGCAGCATATAAAGTCTTCTAGAGACCTTTACAAAGAGGCCTTCTACCTAGTGGGCAAGCAACCTGTGAAGCTTTTTCAATAGGTGTTAACACCAGCTGGCAGTTCAAAAGGCCATTTTGAAAGACTCCTGCTATCCAAGCAAGGACTGTTAATTACCCAGGAAGTAGGTCACTGCTTACATCAGCAGCACAAGCATAAATAGCTCAACCAGAGCTCTGTGGCCCTCTGTCTTGAAGGACTGGAAAGGGGGGCTGTTACTTCTGGAGAGAAATCTGAAATTGTGAGTATATACTTCTGGGAATTTTTCTGAAAGGAATTTTTTTTCTTTTAAAGCTAATTAATCTGTGAACCCACTATTTTGTTGTTAAATCAGTCAGGGCCTAGTAGCAACAGTTTAAGATTCAATTTAAAAACACAGAAGAGAACTTTCTGGTTACCTTTCATACCCAGTAGACAGCTGTAGTTTAGACAGCTGTAGTTTAAATTTCATAGTCACTCAGGGCCTAGCATCAGCAAAGTACTTTTAGTTTCAAATTAAAACACAGAAGAGAGCTTTCTGGTTAAATTTAGAATCCAGCAGAGAGCTTGTAGTTTAAATTTCATAATAGGTTAGAGCCTAGTAGCAGCCAAGAGCTATAATTTAAATCAAATCAGAATATAGCTTACCTCAGCAGCACAGGACAAGGTACTGTGTAGCAGCCCTTTTTTAATAAGTGTTATATCCCTCCCTCCCTCCCCACACCCACCCTCCCCTGGGATAATCACAGCTTTATAGGTACTTGCACAACTTAAAAGACAGGAGGTGCTCTCAGGTGAAGCTCATTACCAAAATCAGTCATACACTAAGGACCTGAGATTAATTAAGCTTCAGGTGAACAAGGTATATTAACCTTCTTAGGTACAGTTTTAGTGGTATAAATATCCATTGCACCCTTTAGTACATATAGAACTTAAAGATCTAAACACAAACTTAAAACTAAGATGCAGACAGCAGTCCAGCAGCGGGATGTGGGCTTTCCAGTCTTTTGCATTGAGTGTCACATGTATGATTTTCTCCCAGCTGGTGAGAGGTCTTACGTGTGCACTAGGTGCAAGGAGCTCTCTGCTCTCAGGGAACGAGTCCGTTCTCTAGAGGCTAGAGTAGCAGACTTGGAAAACATAAGACAGACAGAGAGGTACATAGACGAGACCTACAGGGATATAGTCCTGAAGTCCCACCTCCAGTCTGGCAGCATCCCTGTTGCCATGGAGGAGAGAGGTCACGTGACAGGAGAGCATCACCCTGGTGTGGCAGGAAGTGATCCTGTAACTAGGACCTGTCCTCCAGGTGATGTAAACCCCTCTCGCACCGAGGAGGTTTCTCCAGGGCCAAGTGCCCATGAGGGAAGGGCTAGGACAGCAGTTATAGTTGGTGATTCGATCATTAGGCATGTAGATAGCTGGGTGGCTGGTGGATGTGAGGATCGCCTGGTAACATGCTTGCCTGGTGCGAAGGTAGCGGACCTCACACGCCACCTAGATAAGGTCTTAGATAGTGCTGGGGAGGAGTCTGCTGTCTTGGTACATGTTGGTACCAATGACATAGGAAAATGTGGTAGGGAGGTTCTGGAAGCTAAATTTAGGCTTTTAGGTAGGAAGTTGAAATCCAGAACTTCCAGGGTAGCGTTCTCCGAAATGCTTCCCGTTCCACGCGCAGGACCCAAAAGGCAGGCAGAGCTCCGGAGTCTCAATGCGTGGATGAGACAATGGTGCAGAGATGAGGGGTTCGGATTTGTTAGGAACTGGGGAACATTCTGGGGAAAGGAGGGGCTCTTCCGAAGGGATGGGCTTCACCTTAACCGGGATGGAACCAGGCTGCTGGCATTAACCTTTAAAAAGGAGATAGAGCAGCTTTTAAACTAGATAATAGGGGAAAGCCGACAGTCGCCCAAGAGCGCATGGTTCGGAAGAATGTATCCTTGAAGGATACTACAAAAAGCAGAGAGGTTCCAAAAATGAGTATAGTAGCCCAAATGCCCTCGAGTATGGAGCAGACAGAACTTAAAGATCCCAAATTACCCATGTCTACCAATAGCCAAATTAATATGAATAAAATACAGTCTCTAAAATGCTTGTATGCAAATGCTAGAAGTCTACAAAACAAGATGGGAGAGTTAGAATATATAGCACTAAACGAGAGGTTAGATATGATTGGAATATCAGAGACATGGTGGAAGGAGGACAACCAGTGGGACACTGTGATACCTGGGTACAAACTATATCGAAATGATAGAGCTGATCAAATTGGTGGAGGGGTTGCGCTCTATGTTAGAGAGGGCATTGAGTCAGAAAGGATTAAAGTTTTGCAAGAAACAACATTTGCTGTAGAATCTCTATGGATTGAAATTCCATGTAAAAAGGGGAAGGCGATGGCAGTGGGGGTGTACTATCGTCCGCCTGGCCAGAATGAACAAATGGATGATGAAATGCTCAAAGAAATCAAGGAAGCTAGCAAAAGTTATAGTACAGTAATAATAATGGGTGATTTCAATTACCCCGGCATCGACTGGGTCAGTGTCACAACAGGACATGCTAGGGAGATAAAGTTCCTAGATGAAATAAATGACTGCTTCTTGGAGCAGCTGGTTCATGAACCGACCAGAGGGGAAGCAATATTAGACCTAGTCCTTAGTGGAACACCAGATGTAGTGCAAGAGATAAGGGTGTTGGGGCCACTTGGCAATAGTGATCATAGCATGATCGCCTTTGATTTAATTAGTGGAGGAGGGATAGTAAGGAAATCCACAGTACTACCCTTTAATTTTCGAAAGGGAGACTATGATAAAATGAGGAAAACAGTTAAGAAAAAACTAAAAGGAGCAGTTGCAAAGCTTAAAGACGTACATCAAGCTTGGGTGTTGTTGAAAAATACTATCTTGGAAGCCCAGACCAGCTGTATTCCACGCTTTAAGAAAAGTGGCAGGAAGTCCAAAAAACTGCCAGCATGGTTTAAAGGTGAGGTCAGAGAGGCTGTTGTTGCCAAAAAAGCATCTTTCAGGAAATGGAAAAAAGAGCCAAACGATGAAACCTGGAAACAGCACAAGCACTGGCAAGTCAAATGCAAGGCATTAATAAGGCAGGCAAAGAGAGAATTTGAGAAGAAGCTTGCTGCGGAAGCAAAAACACGAAATAAAGACCTTTTCAAGTACATTCGTAGCAAAAAACCTGTGAGAGAGTCAGTTGGTCCATTAGATGATAAAGGGGTTAAAGGAGCACTAAGAGGCGACAAGGCGATAGCGGAGAGACTGAATGAATTCTTTGCTTCGGACAACGGTGAGTCGGTTGATATTGTGTATCTGGACTTTCAGAAAGCCTTTGACAAGGTCCCTCATGAGAGACTTTTGGCAAAACTAAAGAGTCATGGGATAGGAGGCAGTGTACTACTGTGGATCAGGAACTGGTTAAAAGATAGAAAGCAGAGGGTAGGGCTAAATGGCCAATTTTCCCAATGGAGAAAGGTGAATAGTGGTGTACCCCAGGGATCTGTGCTGGGTCCGCTGCTTTTTGACATATTCATAAATGACCTGGAAAGTGGAATAACGAGTGAGGTTATCAAATTTGCTGATGACACAAAACTATTTAAAGTTGTTAAAACCCAGGAGGATTGAGGAAAATTGCAAGAGGATCTTGATAAATTGGAAGACTGGGCATCAAAATGGCAGATGAAATTTAATGTGGAGAAGTGCAAGGTTATGCACCTAGGGAAGAACAACCCAAACTATGGTTACACGATGCAAGGTTCCACATTAGGAACCACCACCCAGGAAAAAGATTTAGGCGTCCTTGTGGATACCATGTTAAAACCCTCGGCCCAGTGTGCAGCGGCGGCCAAGAGAGCAAATAGAATGCTAGGTATGATAAGGAAAGGAATGGAAAATAAAACAAAAGATATTATAATGCCTCTATATCGTTCCATGGTGAGACCGCACCTTGAATATTGTGTGCAATTCTGGTCGCCGTATCTTAAAAAGGATATAGCGATTTTAGAAAAGGTTCAGAGAAGAGCCACCAAAATGGTAAAGGGGATGGAAGGCTACTCCTATGAAGAAAGGCTAAAAAGGTTGGGGCTCTTTAACCTGGAAAAGAGACGGCTGAGGGGAGATATGATAGAAGTCTATAAGTTAATGAACGGAGTGGAACGGGTAAACGTAGATCGATTGTTTACCTTATCAGAATATAGAAAGACTAGGGGACATGCATTGAAGCTACAGGGTAAACTATTTAAGACTAATAAAAGAAAATATTTTTTCACTCAACGTGTAATCAAACTCTGGAATTTGTTACTGGAGGATGTAGTAAAGGCTGTTAGTGTAGCTGAGTTTAAAAAAGGTTTGGACAAGTTCCTGGAGGAAAGGTCCATAAATCATTATTAAGAAGGGACCCAGGATATCAATGCTTGAACCAATACAAGCATTGTGGAACCTGTGTCCCTTGGGGAAACTGCTAGGTACGTATGACCTAGATTGGCCACTGTTGGAAACAGAATACTGGGCTTGATGGACCTTGGTCTGACCCAGTATGGCATATCTTATGTTCTTATGTTCTTATGTGTTTATGTTTATTAAAAACTTGATATACTGCCTTTTGATCGCCAAAGCAGTTTGCATATAAAAATAGTTAAAACTGAAAAGAATGCCAATTAAAAACAGGATAGTAGTGTAGTAGTGTGACATGCAGAGGGTAGGAGTTCTATTTTCAAACACAGAACAAGCAGCAGTTCAGGGAAAACAGAATCAGCTTTTCTTCTGTCCCAGTTTGTTAAACCTCCACAAGCTTGTTCTCCTGGCCCATCCTCCAGCCACAATTAAAGTTCCTATCTCAGAACGTCTTTGCATAGCTTGCCTTGGAAGGACTTCTGGTTCCACAGACCCTCTCCTCCTTCAGCCTGCTGGGTTCTTATCCTCTCCCAGCCCTCCCAACCCTGAACTCTGGGCTGCAGACTCTCTTAAAAGGGACTGTTGATAATCCCTTGGTAGAGGGATGGGTAGCATTCCCTTATTCCCAATACAAAGCGCATTGTTAGTGCCTAAAATTCTGAATTTGTAATTCTAGCCACAATGGAGGGGGGACAACATTCAATTCAAGTTGGATTGAGAGAAACACCTGCGATGTGTGATTAAGGACTACTTGACATCAAGTTATTACTTGGTGCGCAGAGAGCAGGGTACTGAAGTGCAGAGAAGCAGATACCCTTCTCTTCTATCGCTAACTCTAAACTACACACCTTCCACCTTGCTGTTCCTCATGCCTGGAGCAAACTACCTGAGTCTGTACGTCAGGTGCCTTCTATGACCCTTTTCAAATCCAGGCTGAAAACTCACCTCTTTGCTGCTGCTTTCGTATCTTGACTCACCTGATCTCCTTTGTGTTTCCTTACCATTCCCCCTAGATGTATCTAATGTCTACAGCTACTGTGTTGTTTGTCTTGACTAGATTGTAAGCTCTGATGAACAGGGATTGTCTTTTACACGTGTCTGTGCAGAGCTGCATATGTCTTGTAGTGCTATACAAATGTTCAATAGTAGTAGTAGTAGTAGACGTCAATCATCTAACTCCCAACAATGCTTCAGCTATATTGTCTCATCTGATGGATCAAGCTTGTGAGTCTTGCATTGCACTAGAATCCTCCTGTTTATGTACAAGTGATTCCGGCTTCCACCTATTCTGCAGCGCTAAATGACAATTGTTCTTCTTCAGTGGGTTCAACATCAATGGTCCCCCCAGTCAGGTTGCATGGTGAAGCCTGTACAGAGAATCAATCTACAGAAACTGCTAGAGACTGGCCACTTGTCTACAGGAAAGTGAATGAGCAAGAATAATGCCATGTTAACCATTGCTGCAAGCAGTAGCTATATTTTGTGGAAAAAATAAAAAAAAATACTGGATTAGGGGAGAGGGTGTCCCTCTTTCAACTTCAGGTGCAATGGGGAAAAGGAAGCTATTTTGTCAAGGTTTCGGGTTAGTGACAAAAGGTTCTGGGTCATAGACTTGGCATGACCCGATAGAAACTCATCATTGATTTCAAGGTTTATTATTTAGATCAACAATCAGGCCTGACATATACACACAATTATACATGGGCACATTAAATTAAACATCAAAAAAGAATAGAGATGTCTTCATAGAGGATGTATATCACCTTGTGAGTATACAACCATAAGAACAGTGCCTCCCTTTAAGCATAACATACCAAAAATGTTTTGAGTACATTAATGACACAGGTAACTATGAGAAAAAGATGACATGTAAATAAATGCATAAAATGAAAGAGTTTTACTAGTGTTACAGAGTTCACCAAAAGGAAGATGCCATGAGCTAACTTGCTGTACTGAGTTGGTGCAACCACTAGGTGACACTGAGGGGAATGATCCTGGAGGAGCTTGTGCAGCCAGGTTGTTGTACGTTCTGCTGCTAACAGTAGAAGTTATTGTTTGCTAAACCATCTCCATTGTCTCCTTTGTTTTGTTTACCTATGTGTACTGTTTGTATCCTCTTTCGTGATTTTGTCTGTGTTTGTCTTCTCTCCTGCAGTTGTGATAAAATAAGGAGCCCACTGGGGCACTGTGGGGGGCTAGCTCATTCAGAATTGCTCATTCCAGTTCTGTGAAATGTGGGTCATTCAGAACTGCCCATCCCAGATGAGTCCCCAAAATCTGTGGGGATTATTGTCAGTAGCAAATAGATATATAAATTCTCGATAGGTCCAGGGGTAATTGCTACTTCCCTCTTTTCCCAAGATTCTATAGGTCTATCTGTCAATGAACCACATGTGAGATGGAGCGATATGTCTATGTACATATGAAAATTAGATTTAATTGCTGATAGAAAAATAATGTAGATATAGAATTAATTTGAATTATGAAGTAGCAAATAATGTAGCCCTATGATTACAATTACACCAGTTCATAAATCACTATTTGAGTAACCAAAGTTACTGATTCACTCTGCACTCAGACATACAGAAAATTGTTTGGCTGTCTGGCTAGGCCCACCCCTGAGAGAATTAAGACCAGTACCTTAGCTTTGCCAGAAGGATGATTGTGGCTAGATCTCTGGAACGGCACAAAGTCCAGAGGATGGCAGTCCAACGCAGGCTGCAGGCATTTGGCCGAGCAGTGTGATAACACAGAATTTGGTCTGTGGGAGAGATTCACTCCTTCCCAAGGTTAGTCCTTGTCCTTGCATGCTGTCTTTTAGAAGAAGTAGTAACAAAAAAAGAATCACTTAAAATAAACCTCACCAGGGAAAACAACCTTAATTCTAAATATTTTTTGTCGGAGCTGAGCCGTAGGAGGGACTAGGTGGATCCAGTCCCCCACCAGACTGCTAGCTTCTTTTATTTTATTAGTAACCCTTCACCAATAAAAATTTTTCTTTCATAATTAGAAATCTCTGCACTTATCTCAAGTCCTTCGTTGACACTGCCCCAACCAAACGTTGCTCTTCCAGAAATAGATCAGCACAACGCGCGCGTTTCGGGGAATTAACCCTGTGTCAAGTGCTTCTGAAACGATCTCAAATGAGGCAACGAGAATAACTGTACATCGTCAATGCGGGCAAGGCAAAACTGAGCTTTTTTGAGCCGTTAAAACTGCACAAGCATATATAGAAGGGAACAACCAATCAGAGCAGCGTAAACCCCATGGAAAGGGGAATCCCTGCCCCGATAGGTAAACTACCAGATGAGATCATAGAACACTCTGCCACTCAACATCCTGATTAAGAAGAACCTGATTTAGAAGAAGGCAGGCTGGCAAGCAAAACACATGAAGTACTACTACTACTACTATTGAACATTTGTATAGCGCTACAAGATGTATGCAGTACTGCACAGACATGTAAAAGATGGTCCCTGCTCATTAGAGCTTACAATATAGTCAATGAACAACACAGTAGCTGTAGACACGGGATACATCTAGGGGGAATGGTAAGGAAACACAAGGGAGATCAGGTAAGTCAAGATCCAAAAGTGGCAGTGAAGAGGTGAGTTTTCAGCCTGGATTTGAAAAGGGTCAGAGAAGACGCCTGATGTACAGACTCAGATAGTTTGTTCGAGGCATAAGGAGCAGCAAGGTGAAAGCAGCAATGTAGAGTTAGCAATAGAAGAGAAGAGCAGATAGAAGTGATTTGCCAGAAGAGCAGAGATCTCAAGGAGGGGTGTAGGGAGAGATAAGAGAGGAAAGGTAGTGAGGAGCTGCAGAGTGAATGTGCTTAAAGGTCAGCAGGAGAAGTTTGAACAGGATGCAGAAACAGATGGGGAGCCAATGAAGTGACTTGAGGAAAGGGGTAATATGAGCATGACAAGGCTGGTGGAAGATTAGCTGCACAGCAGAGTGTTGAACAGATTGAAGGGGAAAGAGATGATTCAGAGGGAGACCAGCAAGGAGTAGGTTATAAAAGTCTAGGTGAGAGGTGACTAAGGAGTGAATAAGTGTCTTAGTAGTGTGTTCAGAAAGGAATGAGCAAATATGGTTGATGTTGAAGAGAAAGAAAGAGCAGTTTTAGCTATCGGATGTATGTGGAGAAGGCGAGAGAGGACCCCAAGGTTGCGAGTTGAGGAGACAGGGAGGAGTAGGGAGTTATCCACAGAGACTGAGAAAGGAGGAAGGGGAGAGGAGAGTTTAGGGGGAAAAATAAGAAGCTCAGTTTTGGCCATGTTCAATTTCCAGTGGCGGTGAGACATCCATATAGCAATGTCAGAAAGGCAGGCAGAGATCCTGGTCTGGATTGCCAGAGATTTCAGATGTAGAGAGGTAGATCTGGGAGTCATCAGCATAAAGATGGTACTGAAAGCCATGGAAGAGATGAGTGCACCAAGGGACTGGGCATATAGAGAGAAAAGGAGAGGACCCAAAAGGAGATCCTTGGGGTACACCAATTGAGAGTGAGATAGCAGTAGAGGAGGATCCACCAGAACAAACACTGAAAGAGCAATGGAGGAGATAAGAAGAGAACTAGGATAGCACAGAGTCCTTAAAGCCCAGCAAAAACAAGGTATCAAGGAGAAAGTTATGGTCAACAGTGTCAAAAAAGCAGCAAAAAGGTCAAGAAGGATGAGGAATGAAGTGCAGAAAATGGCAGAGAAAACAGAACTGCCAGAATGCTGAGAGCAAAGTTGAAAGTATAACCGCTGAAGGGTGTGTCAGAATTCACTCAGATGTCAGAATGCTCTCTAAAAAGTGTGTCTAAAAGTCTCTGCGTCCCTCCGTGCCCAGCATATAATTCCTTGTCCTGAATTCCTCAACACAGCATCAGGATTGGCTGGTCTCAGATACTGTGTCATCTTCAACGAATCAGATGGAAGTAGCTACAAGGGAGCATATTCCTTCTTAAAACCTAACTAGCATGACTACTGTGCAGGTCAGAACCAAATGACATGGTTAACTAAAGTATAACAATGGTATACTCTAACCATAACAGATGCATTGAAAGCAATACTGCATGAGTAATCATTCTGTGAATACACACAAGCGGTAAAAGAAGTTAATACTGAAATGATATATGTAAGATCAAATCAACTCAATCAATGTAATGAGTATAACTTCAAACTTAGTAGTATGGTGTACTTAATCTAAACTCAATGTATAACATGGTATATAGGTTATACAATATAATGTGTCAGTGTAACTTAAACTGAACATCTAAATGCATAAGTGTGTTCGTAAAACAAAACACAAGCTATCATTGATAAATGAAACAACTCAATTAAGAGTAACGAATAACTGAAAAGAAAATTGTGTCACTAGTTAATGAGGTGACAATCCATCAAATCCTGCAGACGCATGGTAGGCAGAGGAGGTCCATAGCATACAATACAACGCAGGGTATGAATCTGTCTTGCTGATTTAAGAAAACCAAGAACTGGATTGTCAGAAGAAGGGTAAAGACAGGCACAATGACATGGGAGATAAAATCAGTCTGTAAAATGTCCTCATCACGTGAATCAAAGTTGTAATCAGTGCCATCAATGCTCTCTCGGTCAATAGACAGTTCAACTGTGTGAGAGTCCTTATAGTCCAGTAGGTAGTTCAAGGCTTCAGTGAAGTTAATGTCATGGGTTCAAAACACATCCAGCACCTAGATTTCAGTAGAAACAGTATCTGAATCTAAGGGACATGTTTACTAAACTGCGGTAACGTTACATAACGCGTGTTCTGAGACGTTAACGATCGTTACGTAACATTAACGCGCGTTCTGAGATCGTTAACGTCTCAGAACGCGCGTTAACGTCACGTAACGATCATAAAGCTCCGCGGCGCGGTAAAACACCGCAGAAGGTGGAGAGAGGGCGGAGGGAAGGGGTCAATGGGCGGAGAGTGGGCGGGGAGAGGCTCCAGGCACACTAACGCGCTGAACTCAAGGGCTGAATCCTACTGCGAATGAAAACCTGCCGTTAGATGCACATTTGCAGGGGAGAGAAACCATTTCAGTGTCAGCAATGTACAGCATAGCAGGGAAACCCAAAAACGTGATAAGTGTGATACATGTGCACGGAACAAAAGGGCAAATAAGCAGTGAAAATGACCAGAAGAAACGAGGAAAAAAACATAACCAAGCTAGCCAATAGTGATATCAATGGTAAACAGCAATAAACACCACTGAGAAAGCCTCAGAAAATGATATTAACTGTGGAAGGGTGTATGCTCTGTCCCCATAGAAGGTGAATGATCCCACAGTGTAATAGCGTAGATCAGGGCTTCCCCTTGTTAGTGGACAGGTTCCCTATGGTGTGCACATGTTCCGCAACAGCAGGGTGGGCATGTCGGAATGGGCAACTGGACAGATGCTGGAAAAGGGGATACAGAGGGCTGCAGGCGGCACATGCTGTGGTGCAGCTGGGCCACAGTGGGGACTAGGGTGATGCTCAGTTGGCCCATAGGAATGCGTAAACAGTAGAGCCAGACAGCAACTGATGAGGGCCCAACATGGGCATGAGTGTGTCTCCCGCAGTGTCACAGGGGACAGTACCCAGCAGCTACCCCTAAGGGCACAGAACAGTGGCAGGCGGTGCTGGGGGGAAGCGTGGACGTCCATCCAGGCACCCCTACCCCATTACCCACACCATAGGCAGCTGCCTACCCACACACTGGATGGCCCGAGACTGCGCACCACCAGCACCACCAGCAGAAGGGCATGGCAGCATGGCGGCGGAGGGGTACTGGTGGCGGAGGGGGCAGTGACATCTGACCATAGCAGGCCATGGCCCCGACAAATGTAGGTGGGTGCCGTGCACTGCAACAGACAGGCTCCGTATGACAAACAGTCATGGTACCTCCAGGGAATGATTTGTCCGTGTGGCGCAGTATGCACAGCCAGTGTGCTCAGGAGCAGAAAGTCACAGGTTCAAGCCCTAGCTGTAGACCCTGCCAACTCTGTCCCCATAGTTTTTACCAGTAATAAACCATGGTAAGAAAGATGGAACCTTTTATTGCTGATAGAATAAACATGCCTGGAACACCTACATTTTACTCTACAGAGCACAGACACCACAAACAGGCACATTACCTAGAGCAGAGTCTACCAAATGCAGTCCGGGAGGGCTACAAATCATGCAGGTGTCATGCTGTCTCCAATAGAAGGACATGTTAGCATGGTGGCGGAGGGCGTACAGGTGGTGGAGCGGGCAGTGGCACCTGGCTGCAGCAGACCATGGCCTAGCCCAGTCTAGGTGGGTGCCGTGCACTGCAACAGACAGGCTCCGTATGACAAACAGTCATGGTAGCTCCAGGGAATGATCTGTCCGTGTGGCGCAGTATGCACAGCCAGTGCACTCAGGAGCAGAAGGTCACAGGTTCAAGCCCTAGCTGTAGACCCTGCCAACTCTGTCCCCATAGTTTTTACCAGTAATAAACCATGGTAAGAAAGATGGAACCTTTTATTGCTGATAGAATAAATATGCCTGGAACACCTACATTTTATCCTACAGAGCACAGACACCACAAACAGGTGCATTACCTAGAGCAGAGTCTCCCAAATGCAGTCCCGGAGGTCCAAACAACATTCAGGTTCCATGCTGTCTGCAATAAAGATGCCTGTGCTGTATGTCGATGAGCCGCCCCCATGGTATGCAGATGTATCTCATGCATATTCATCAGGGACAGCATGAAAACCCGAACATGGTGCGGCCCACCAGGACCAGAGTTGGGAACCCCTGTCCAAGAGCAGTGACCCACAGGGGCGGAAACACCCGCACCCACAGGCCCCATTAGCCACAGCCTCCTGTAGAGGCAGGATATTGGGCCCTGTGTGCATCTCCCAATACTAGCACTTGCATACCCTAGCAATGCCACCCAAAACCCGTGAATACAGTACACAGATAGCAAAAGGTTGCTATGATAACTGGCACATAGCAATCCCTAAGGTTAGCACAAGCTGCCCAGTGGGCTGTAGCATACCAGCCTCTGTGATGTCTGTGGAGTGTGTGTCTTTTGGTTGGAAATCCTGTTTCCCACCCTGAGCCACAGAGGGTGGGTTGGGTGTTGGTATGTAAACCGCCTATGGGCCCAAAACCCCCTCCCTGAAATCATGTGACCATGGCACCCACACAGTGTATACACTATTCCGGGTGCATCATAGTCCACATGGGCAAGACGTGATATACAGATGGACACAGGCAAATGCTAAGGGTATCTGCAGGGACCACCTATCACACAGTGGCACCAATGGAGACCTGTAGCATAGCCCATCGCAGCAAAAGCAGGTGCTGTGGGAATGGTGCTGGGCACCCCACCTCACCCTCAGGGTGAGCACAGGACTCGTCCACTGTGATGGTCTGTAGCCACTCTGTGGCAGTAACACACACGGTCCGTACCCCCTACCAGGCTGAGGTGCTGTGGGGTTGCACATGGTCAGGACCCTCCACCAGGCTGAGGTGCTGGGGGGTGCATATCGCAACATGTAACCATCTGTAGACTGCTGATTTGCATGTGCAGTGCATTATGGGTGTGGCTGGTCCAATCCAACCCTGGCAACCACAGCAGACGGTCTGTGTGGTGACCTGCAGTTCCTCTGTAGCCAGCCAGGCATGTAGCAGGAGCTATAGAGATGTAGGCCACTGGCAACTGCACTGGCTGTGGAGACAGAGGTAATGGATTTGAACCTACTGTGGTGATATGTGATAAGGCTGTCTGATGCATTTCCTTTTGTAGCAGCAGAGTGTATGCAACCTAATAATATCAGGAGTCACTTACAGAATCCATGCCAATTTATTGTGCACAAGGCCCAGACAGGAACGAGTCCAAAAGTGACTGAGCAAGCTTGAACAGGAGCAAATTCATTATATACATTTTCTAACAGTCTAATACACACAAGCTCTCTATTGGTACCAATGCCCCCCCTACATTTATCCAATCAGGGACTCTCTATGGGCCTCTTTCTCTTTTCCCCCTTCTCAATTCAGGTGAACAAAAGGCACATTAAAAGTGTTAGATACATCTCTACTTCAAGGACATCTCTAGCCAAAGGAATGTGAAAGTATCTTAATGAGAAATGTTTGAAGCAGAAAGTGTTGAAAGACATCATGCAGACTCTGCAATAAGCAGACTTCTCTAACTTGCAATTCTGATTCTTAGCAGCACTACTAAAAGGTAGGGGGTTTAAAATCCAGGCCTAACTTACAGGCTCTTATAGGCCATAACCTATCACACGTTTAGTTGGTAGCATCAATTAAAACTGCAGAACACCCTCATGGACCCACAAGTGCCCACACACGTACCCACGCACACGGCTACGCACGTACAAACGCACGCGGCTACACACGTACCTACACATGTGGCTACGCACGTACCTATGCATGCGGCTATGCACGTGGCTACGCAGCACAAACAATTCGCGAGGAGATAGCTGCCATGTCAAGGAAGCCTGCCTTCACCATGGCAGATCTATATCTCCTGACCGAACTCTTCTGCCTCCGCCAGGATCGCCTCTTCCCTGGCTCATCCCGGAGGCAGAATCTGACCAGGGTCAGGAGGGCCTGGGAGCGCCTCACCAGGAGGTACAATAGAAGCTCTGAATACCCACGTGAGGTAAGTGCATGGGGACAGGAGTCCCGGGGCCTGGAAGTTGAGTCTGCGGTTGCTGGTGTTGAGTTGCCGTCCCTGCAGCAGTCTTTACTCCAAGATGGCGCTTTGGCGTCTGGGGGTGTGGCTTCGGCCTGCCCTGCACCTCCGGAGGCTGATATGTCCCTAAGTATGGCGGCGCGGAGGTTGGCAGTGGATCCTGATCGGAACGGCTTGGTCTTGGAGCAGGAGGAGAGAGGAGTTGATGTCTGCCCTTTGCGAGCATTTTCGCCGCGCTCCAAGGTTTTTCCCCTGTTGGAATCCCCTCCTCGGATGTCCCAAGATGGCCGCCGGAGTGTCGGCAGTGACGTCGGTCCGGCGGTGGCCAATCCTTGGGGGGCTGCCCCGACAGAGGAGGTCTTCCCTGGGCTTTCCCGAGCCCCATTGCGTTGCCAAGATGGCCGCCGGAGAAACGATGACGTCACTTCCGGGTCGGCCCCGAAATCCTATGCCGGTATGGAGTCTTCGTTGCTTCCTCCCCCCGGAGGTCAGCGGGGGTCCTGGGCGACTGTGGCAGGGCTCCCCCGGGCTGGGGGACCCTATTGCACTTTCCTTTGCCGGCATCGTCTGCTGTCCGAACCCCTTTGCATCAGGACTACAATCAAGATGGCCGCCGCCCTGACGGCATTTCCGGGGCGGCCCAGAGGTCTCGGACTGGTTCGGAGTCTTCATTCCTTGTCCCCCCCGGAGGTCGGTGGGAGTTCCGAGAGGCCGTGGCAGGGCCCCCCCGGGCTAGGGGGACCCTGTTGAACACTTTGTCGTTGGATCCCTCTGCTTTTTCAGTCCCGTTGTCTCGGGTCTCCCAGGATGCTGGAATCTGCACTGCTGTCCTGTCCGGCGCGGCTTGGAAGCCAGCTGATGATAGCGGTCTGCAGTTGGGGGTGTCCGGGCTGCGTGACACCCTTCTACACAGCACGCTTCCGGATGGCCCCTCGGCGTCCTTGGAGGATAGGTGGTCATCCCCGGAGGGGATGAAGACTCCTCAGCGTGCTCTTTCCTTGGCTGCTGCTGCTCCAGGGGTTGTCTGTGTGTCTGTTCCTGTTGCTGGCTCTGTGTGTGGAGTGCTGGAGCAGGGTGCACAGGAAGCATCGGGTGAGGGGGAGGCTGTGGGTAGCCCGGCTCGCGGGACCGGAGTCCCTGCTAGAGCCAAGGCGGATGGAGATCTCCTCCATGTACAGGGAAAACAGCGGACGCTGCAGTCTGGGTCCTCTGGGGGCACTGAAGGCCAGGTAAGTCTTGGGGAAGTGGGGGGGGGAGTGGGGAGGGGGGCCAGAGGGCTTTGCCTTGGTTCAGGAGGCCCCAGGGGACCCAGAGGCTGGGGGGCTGCCCGGTGGCGTTGTGATACAAGGGGATGATGGGGTTTTTCAGCAGCATCCGGACTCTGCCTTGACCGCGGAGGGGTGTGCGGCTCCGCCAGCACGGCCTTTGGAGGCTTTGTGTAGTGGGAAGGTGGAGGCTTTTGGAGGGCTTGTGGGTATGGAGGAGGCTGGGGGGGCCGGGATGGTTGGTGATCACCCAAGGGAGGTGGGTGCGGAGGTGTGTGGGGGAGGGGGTGGAAACGCAGTCTTTCCTGTGGTGGTGGGGGGGACCCGGGTTACGGCCTCGGGATTAGAAGGGGGGGTCGGGGATGGTGGGGGGATTGAGGGCCTGGAGGGGCTTACTGAGGAGGAGCTCCAGACTGCTCTGTTGGTGGCTTTGGGCAGTCAGGACGGTCAGGAGGGGGCGGTTCGGGCTGTCCATATAGAGCGGTTGTTGGAGTCCCGGCAGGGAGCCTTGGGGGAGGGGGGGATAAGTGGAGGATCACAGGAGGGGGGGTCAGGGAGTCTCCCTGCCTCAGTTTCAGCCCTGTTGGTGGTCCCCTGTCCCACCGACACACATTCATTGGTGGTTGGCGCTCCTGGGAGTTCGCAGGGGTCTTCCCGGAAGTTAGTCTCCCGGGCCTCTGGGTCGCAGGAGTCAGTGGGGGGTTCAGCTGCTTCTCCGGCGGGGCCCACTCGTACATTTGCGGAGGCCCTCCGGGGGCCTGCGGGGTCTGCTCCTGTGGGAGGGGGTGGGGGGGCTCCCCATCGGAGAGGTTCTTTGGGGGGGGGGGAGGGGAGTGGGGGAGGTTTGCGTGGCGGGGGGGGGGGGGTGAGACCAGGCGCCGCAACGTGGCGCAGCTCCGGTGGGCCGGGGAGGGGCCCCCTCCGGCCAGGGAAGAGGTCCTGAGGATGGTCCTTGGGCTGGGGTTCCTCCCGGAGGATTTGTATGCCTTCATCCACATGAGCAACAGCGTGGAATACGATGTTAGCTTCATGCTGAGACGGGGGCTGGAGGTCTTCTGGGACAAATACCAGCAGCAGAGGGGGCAGGGGGGGTGGGTCAACTTTCGCGTTGTGCCTGTCTCTCGTCAGGGGGCGGTACCTGTGACCATCCTGGTGTGGAATGAGTCGCTCCCAGGGCAGGAATCCAGTTTTGGCTGTCACGTCATGCGGTGCTTCTCGCACCCCTGGTTAAGGGCGCTGGGCCCCTAGGGGTGTGGGACGGGTCGTGGAAGGGTAGGATCCGTTTGCGTGAGGTGGGTAATGTCGTGCAGCACGTGCCCTCGGCCGGTTTCCTCGGTCAGGATCGCATCTTGTGCTACTACCCCGGGCAACCTCGCGAGTGTCACCACTGTGGCTCATTCCGCCATCTGAGTATGAACTGTCCCGAGCAGGTCTGCACTCGTTGTGGTGGATGGGGTCATGCCTCGGCCGGGTGTTTGCTCATCCGGTGCAACCTTTGTGGGGAATTGGGCCACCCCTTTGCCCGCTGCCCCTCCGCATCACACAATGGACCGGGGGGGGATGTCGTCGCCCCATCTCGGGCTCCTGTGAGGGAGGAGGTGGTGGAGGTCCCTCTCCCTCAGGAGGTGCCCGGGAGCCCTAAGGTGGAGGAGGTCACTGAGCCGAGGGAGCCACCCGGGGGAGGGGATTTGGGTAGGATGGAGGAGAGGGGTGATGTGGTGGAGGTTGTTGTTGCACAACAGGATAGGGGGTTGCGGGTGGTGCCGCCTGAGGAATGGACTACTGTCTCTTCTAAGGGTGGCAAGTCCAAGAGGAAGAAGCGGGAGACCTCCCCATTGCTGGAGGTAGAGCCTGTGTTGGACGTCAACCGTTTCGTCTTCTTGGCTACTGATGTGGCTGAGGCGGATGAGGGCTTGCCTGTGGAGGCAGGGCCTCCTGTGCGGCGTTCGGTGCGGTTAGTGGTGGAGGCAGCCCCTCTTCCTCAGCGGCGGCCTCAGAAAATTCCGAAGGCACGCCGCGGTCAGGGTCCGCCTAAGAGTGTGGATACTGGCACCCGGCTTCCGGTAGTGGCCCTGGAGAAGCTGCCGGGACAGGTGAGGAAGGACAGGCTTTTGCCTCCGCAGTTGGGTGCTGGGCCTTCGCAGGAGCCCCCTGTTGCCCCGGCCGCCCTGGCCTCCCCCGCGAGGGTGGGCACTGTTCTGTTGTCTCAGTCTCTGTCTGGGGACGGGAAGGGGGAGGCGGCACTGGTGGTGGACCCCACGGAGGAGGTCATTCCTCCGACCCCTGACCTGTTTTTGCCCCCTCATTCTGTGGGGACTGGATTTGCCCTCGCGACAGCTTTGCCTGGTGGTCCTGAGGGCGTCAGCACCCGCTGGGGTGACCGGGTCGAACAGGAGGAGGAGGAGATCCTTGAGGTGGTCGACGTGGACCGTGCGGAGTTGCTCCAGCTTGCGGGCTTGTCCTGCAAGCGGGATTCCAGGGATCCAGGGGTTGGTGAGAAGAGGAGGAAGGGGTCACTACACACGAAATAGGTATGGCGTGCACTCCTGCATTCTCGTGCGCCACTATCAACGTGGCTAGTATTTTGACAGACCAGGCGCGGGCTACAGCCTATGATTTTCTTTCCACGAGCGGGCTGGATGTCATCTTTGTGCAAGAGACCAGGCTCACCTCGCTCGCTAGCCTTCATCGGGCGAAGCGGGAGTGGAGGTGGGGTCCTTCGTACTGGTCCCTTGCGGTCCAGCCCTACGCAGGAGTGGCGGTTTTGTTCACGTCTAACCGATTTCAGGTGCAGTATGTGTGGGAACTGGAGCAGGGCCGGTGTTGGCTCTTAGACGGCTTCTGTGGGCCTCACCGGTTTCGTTTTGTGGTGGTCTATGGCCCCAAGTCTAGGTGGGAGCGGAAGGCCCTTTTCGGGGTCATTCGCCCTTACTTACACACCTCTCGTTTGGTGGTCCTGGCAGGGGATTTTAACACCACCACCTTGCGTCAGGACCGAGGGGGGGAGCATTGCCCTCCACATTACGATGGCCATTTTTTGGCTGAGGTGACCCGGATGGCCGATCTGGCGGACGTTTACCACCGGGCTTTTCCACGGTCACCGGGTTACACCTATTCCCGGGGGACCTGTAGGAGTCGTATCGATCGGATATATGTGAGTGCTCGGGTGGAGTGTTCCCCACCGCAGCTGCAGGCGGTTGACTTCTCGGATCATTGCGTCCTCTCCGTGTCCTTTCTGGCTCACGAGGAGCTCAGCAGGGGTCCTGGCCTGTGGCGACTGAATGTGCAGTTGTTAGCTACATCAGAGGTGGTCCAGGAGTTCTTGGCCTTTCTCGCAGACCAGGAGACCCTGTTGGGCATTTTCCCTTCCCGTGGCGCTTGGTGGGATGAGGTGAAGACGTGTGCCCGCGAACTCTTCCACTCCCGGGGCACCTCCATTGCTCGGTCCCGCTACCTCACTTATACTGTCCTCCGGAGGTCGCTGGATCATTTGGTGTCTCGAGGGGCAGCGCGGGAGGAGGTGGAGGAGGTGCGCGTCCAGCTGCGTGGCCTGCTTTACGATCGCCACGCCTCCCTTTGCTTCGAGGGGGCGGCCGGTAGGGTCTCCCCCCCTGACCCCTTCCTAACTTGCAGGGAGAAGGTTCAGCGTAGGGAGGTGATGGCCCTGCGGGACGCGGACGGCACCTTTTACACCTCTCAGGAGGATCTTTTACATATGGTGGGGGAATACTTTTCAGACCTGTTTGGGGATCGTCCCGTAGACCTCACACGTATCCGCGAGTATTTGGGCCTTCCCCCGGTGTATTCGGCTGCGGTTCAGGCGCAGGTCGATGCACTGGCTGCTCCAATTCAGCAGGTGGAGGTAGAGCGGGCGATTCGTGCCATGCCGTTGGGGAAGGTGCCTGGGCGCGATGGGCTCCCGGTGGAGTTCTATCGTACTTTCATCGCCCAGCTGGCCCCCTTCCTGACCTCCCTGTTTCAGGAAATCATGGATACGGGGTTTCTCCCGCGGTCATTTCGCGAGTCTGTCCTGTTGCTGCTCTCGAAGGGGACGGACGATAGCTCTTTGGACTGTTGGCGGCCGCTCTCTCTGTTGAACGCGGACCGGAAAATCCTGGCCAAGTGTTTGGCCAACCGACTGCTGGAGGTGTCGGGTGTTTTGCTGTCACCTTCCCAGTATTGTTCGGTTCAGGGGAGAGGGGTTCTGGACGCCGCCATCACGGTTCGGGAGATGGTCGAGAGGGGCCAGTCTGTTCAACGGGACCACTGGTTGGTCTCCTTGGATCAGTCCAAGGCTTTTGACCGGGTCAATCACCGGTACCTGTGGGTGGTGCTTCAGTACTTCGGCCTCCCCGCAGGTTTCCTCTTCGTCTTGCAGGTGCTGTACCGAGGGGGGGTGAGCTTCCCGTTTATCAACGGGTGGCTCGGACGGCCTTTTTGTGTCGCCTCGGGGGTGCGGCAGGGGTGTCCTTTGAGCCCCCGGCTGTCTGTTTTCTCCCTCGACCCTTCCTCAGGAGATTGTCCTCGGGTGGGTCGCGAGGCCTGGAGGCGCCTGGTGCGGCTCCAGTGTCAGTCGTGGCCTACGCTGACGATATCTCAGTTTACGTAGACGGCACCGAGGGGGTGGAGGCCCTGCGGGAGGCCGTGGAGGAGTACTCGGAGGTAGCCCACTCTGTTGTTAACCACAGCAAGTGCCAGACGCTGTGGTTGGGCCCCTTGGAGGCCTCCCCGCCTTCCTGCGCCCCCTTTCCTCCTCCTCAGGGGGAGGTCCGCGTTTTGGGCCTCGTCTTCGGTTCGGAGGACTGTGCGGTGTCCAATTGGGCTCGTTGTGTTGAGTCTGCACGGTGTCGGGTGCTGCGGTGGAGGGGGCGGAGGTATACGTTTGAGGAGAAGGTCGCCCTCCTCAAGACGTTTCTGCTTCCCCTCTTTCTGCACGTGGCCACGGTCTTCGTTCTTCTTCCGTCGTCTTGTCAGGCGTCCGTTAGTGCTGTCTTTTTCTGTTTTCTGTGGGGTAACCGCATGAACCCTGTCCAGCGCAACATCGTTTGCCTGGGCCGGGAGCAGGGCGGTTTAGGTATGTTGCACCCCCTTGTCTTCCTGTCCGTCCTGTCTCTCGCGTTTCACCTGAATCGCATGCGGGAGGGGGGTGGGGTTTGGTGGGTGGCTTCCTACCGGGCATGGTATTCTCGCTTCTGGGAGCAGTGGGAGGGGGCGTCCTCGGTCCCCCGTGTGCGTCGGAGCAGGGAACAGGCCCCATCGTATGTGTTTCAGATGGTGGGGCTCATTCGGCGGTGGGGGGTGACCGACCCGCTCGCCCAATCTCAAGGGCGGAAAGGCTTGTATCGGATGGTTCTCGCCTCCCACTTTCAACCACGGTGGGCCCTGCGGGACTGTCCGGCGGACGTGATGCAGCGGGGCCTTCAGCAGTTGAACTCCCCTCGGCTGCCGAAGAAAGTTCGGGATGTGGCCTGGTTGTCTTTCCACGGGCGTTTGTACGTGAGGGACAACCTCAAGTACAGGTCACAGGCCGAGCGGAACTGTCCGAGGGCGGGTTGTGAAGAGCAGCCAGAGACCATGGAGCATTTCCTCCGGCAGTGCCCATATAATGTAGAAGCCTGCCGGTTGGTGTCCGCTGCTCTTCACCTGCCCGATCTTTCCCTCCTCACGTATGCGGAGTGGGTGTACGGGGCCTGGTCCTTTCCCCCAAGGCAGGACCCCGAGACCCTCTACCTCGTCACGGCCGTAGTACGCTACCACCTGTGGCGTGCGCGCGGGTATGCCTCGGCCCGGGGGTTGGTCCTGCCCCTCGACGAGGTGGTGCGGGACATTCTGGAGGACGTGTCCGGCATGGCGCAACGCGAGAGGAGGGTGGTTGCGGCCCATCGTTGGGAGCGTCTGTGGCGTCACCTCACCCTCCGCCCCCCGTGAATCCGGGGGGGGGGGAGGGTTTGGGCTGAGTGATCCTCAGTTCGGGGGGGTGGGGGGCTAGGGATGGGGAGTCCTCATGGTCCATGGGGGGAGGGGGGTTGCAACAGCTAGCCACCACTCATCCGTGCATCCTGCTCCACCATCCGGCATTGTCAGTTCAGTGTTGTTTTGTTTTGCTTTAGTTATTTTGTTTGGTTGTTTTCCTTTGGTTTCTTTTTGTGGGCATTTGTTGGGATATGGGCCAGGGGCTGCCTTTTTGTTCTTTCTGTTTGTGTAGGGTGGGTATTTTTCATTTGGGATGGGTGGTATATGTGTGGGTGGGGGTTCTTGGGTGGGTTTGGGGGGGGGGTGGGGGGATTGTTTTTGATGTGTATTATAGGATTGTTGAGGGGGATGTTTCTGAGGGGGGGGTTGGGGTGGGGGTTATGAGGGGTTTCATTTATTCGTATGAGGATGTTTTGGGTGTTGTTGGGGTGTGGGTTTGGTTGGGATGAGCTGTTATTATGTGTATTGGTGGTATGTTGTTTTGTTGGGATGGGTGGGGATTTTGGGGGGTCCAGGAAGTTTTGGATATGGACACTATTTATTTCTGTTTTTGTTGGGGTGGGTGGGGGTTCTGGGGCAGCTGGACAGTATGGACCCGGACATTGCTGCATTTTGCTGTTGTTGGAGGGGATGGGGTGTTTGGGGTAACGGGGATGTATGGACATTTGTTTTTCTTTTTGTTTCCGATAAATGGACTGCACTTGGACATTGTTGTGCTGCTGTTAGGGGGGTTGGGCACGGAGGGAGTGTTGCCGGGTGTGGTGGTGGGTTGGGGTGGGACACGGGGGGAGGGTTGGGTCCTTGTCTGTGCTTTGTCTGGGTGGGTGGGGGTTTTTGGGGGGCATGGGACTGTTTTGAATTTGTGTGTTTTTCATTTGTTTTTGTATATTGTTGCATGTTTACTATTAAAAATTTCCCCCATCCTCACTTCCTGTTCCTGTGACTTCCTGTTTCCTGTCCTGGTGTGAGTGCCAGCGGGAGGTTGGTGTGGCTGGAGCTCCTGCTGGGGAGGAGGGTCCTGCCTGCTTGTTGGAGCCAGGATGTCGGGTCCTGGGCCGCCTCCGGAGGGAGAGGCCCAGGGCCAGGGGCCTGCCAAGCCTGGTGGGCCCCTGCCTATCGTTTCGGAGCCTGGCTCTGCTGTGGGATCGTTGCCCCAGGCGGGGGCCCCTGGTTATCCAGGTAGGACTGCGGTAGGCTGTTGGGGAGGGACCCACACGCCCAGGGGGCTAGGCCAGCTGCCCCCTGGAGAGGGCCCGCTTTGCCCGGCCGGTAAGAACGTGGAGGCCGGGTGGTGGCAGGGGGAGGCCTTGGGGGGGCCCTGGAGCTCCGTTCCGAGCCGCCGGGGCAGCTGTAGTGGCGGTGGTGGGATTCCCCCTCCGCCTCGGGTCCTGGAGGAGGCCTCTACCTCCTCTAGTGAGGATGAGGCGGAGGGGATGGGCCCACCGCCTTTCCCGGGGCCCGCAAGGGCTCCGGAGGAAGTGGTGGCTGCGGTCAGGATGCTTCAGGGTCTCCAGGAGGAGGCCACCCTGCTGCAGGCCCAGCTCTCCCATCTCGAGAGCATGCAGGCCCTGGTGCCTGGGGAGGGCTGGCTGCCGTACTGCCAGCGAGTACGCACCGTGAAGCGGGCCCTGAAGGGTAAGCGTCGTTTGGTGGCTTACCTTAGAGCTCAAGGATGTGGGTCCCTCACGGAGGTGTACCAGCATCAAGACCGCTGGGCCACTGTGGGTGCCGCAGTCCGGGGGGGGCCCTCGGGGGTAGGCAGGCAGGCTAGGGCTCATTATCCCCCCTTGGAGTTCCTGGATGGGGGGAGAAGGAAAAGTATGAAACGGGTGACGACTTCCTGTGCCCCCTCAACCCTCGGAGGAGAAGTGGCCACTTACCGGAGGGTAGTCTCGGATCCTCGCAGCGTGGCAATGGACTCGGTGGTTGCTGCAGTGGATTTGCCTTCCCTGCTGCAGCCCCTGTATCAAGATGGCGCCTCGGCGTCTCTCGGAGTCGTTCCCGGTTTGTGTGCAGTGGCTGATGGTGGATCGGCGTCTCCGATGGCTGCCCCTGGTGCTGTGCCCCCCTTTCCTGTTGTTGGGTTGGATATGGCAGCTGGAGGTAGGGAAGCTGCTCTGCACCCCGTTGGAGCTGTTTCGCCGTCCCACCGAGGGTTGCCGACCTTGCGTTTCTCTGCCGGGGTTCCCCAAGATGGCCGCCAGGACGTCTTGTTCGCTGACGTCACTCCAGCGCCCGATCCGGCTTCAGTACGGGGGGTTTCCCCGACGACGGACCAGTCTGCAGGGCTCTCCCCGATCGGAAAGTGTCAGCAAGATGGCCGCCGGGGGGTTCCTGATGTCACTTCCGGCTCGGCCAGGAAGTCTGCGGCCGGTGTTTCTTTGCCTTCCTCTTCGCCCCGGATTATGCGGCAGGAGCTTCTGGAGGTCCCGGTTCCGCTCCTGCATGGTTCCCTGACTGCCACCTTGCCTCGGATGTCTGTTCCTGCCTCTTTGGATTTTCGGCACCGTCGTGGATCCCGGGAGTCCCTTCCGGATAGCTGCCGCTCTGCTGCTGTTCTCTTGCAGAAGCGGTCGGGAGCCTCTCTGTCACTTGGGGATGGTGGGGAATCCTTTCATCGGGGCAACCCTTTGCAGGCTGCTCTTCCGGCCCCTTGACGCCTGGCTATGACTGTCGGCTGCCGGGAGAAGGACGGGAGGGGGGAGGAGTTTGGAGTGTCTGCCTTGCCATTGATTGCGGTTCCGGGGGAAGGTGGGAGACCTGTGCCTGTGCGATCCGTGTCCTGTGGAGTGGTGGGGCAGGATGCACGGGCCGTGGGCTGCTGTCTGTCTGATCAGCGGCCCCCGCGGTTGGGGCTGGCTGCTCATCTGGCATCCCGTGGTGGGATGGAGGGCAGCCCTGCTGGAGCCCCGACTGTTGCTTTCCCTCTTGCTGGATCCTGTGATGTTGCAGTTCCACCACGCAGTCAGGTAGGATCTGGGGTTGGGGGGGGAGGTGGGGGGGGCTCCAGGGTCCCTCTGTGGGGGGAGTGCCGGTTGGGGAAGCGCCTCCTGGAGTGGGTACTCGAGGGGCTGCTGATGCTGCTGTTTTGTGCTTTCAGGGCCCTGTCCCTTTAACTGCAGGTGGTGGGGCTCCTGTGGTGGTTGTAGGGGAGGTGGAGACTGCTCCACGGTCTGTCGGGTTGCCGCTTTCTTTGCTGGAGACTGCTGGGGAGCAGCGGCAGCCGGATCAGCAGAGTTTGGCGGTGGCTTCCCCAGTCCTGGTTCTTGACAATCCCCCCCCCCCTGTTGTGGATAACGGGTCCTTGCCCGAGGTTGTGGGGGCAGCGGGGGTGTGCGGATCTAGAGAAGGGATCGTGGGTCTCCAGGGGCTCACAGAGGAGGAGCTCCAGGCGGCTCTTCTATTGACCCTAGACGGCCCTGAGGAGCAGAGGGTGGCCACCAGGGTCACGCCGTTGGAGGGAGTCCTGGAGTCCCGAAGGCAGGCATCGGGGGTGGGGGGGCCGGGGCGGTTCACCGGGTCCCCGGGGGTAGGGGGGGGTAGTATCCCAGACTCTGTGCTGGTTCCGTTGGTCCCCAGTCCCACTGAATCCCGGTTGCTGGGAGCTGGGGGCCCTGGGCCCTCCCAGGGGTCTGCCTTGCGGGCCTCTGGGATACCGGAGGGGATGGTGGAGGTTGCTACCGGTGGGCCAGGGTCCTCCCGTACCTTTGCGGAAGCCCTTCGGGGGTCTGGGAGGCAATCCAGTGGGGCAGGAGGTGGGGAGATTCCCCCGAGGAGGGGTTCTACGGATGGGGGTGGGGGGGGATTCCGTGGGGTAGGGGGTGAGACCTGGCGTCGCAACGTGGCGCAGATCCGGTGGGCCGGGGAGGGGCCCCCTCCGGCCAGGGAAGAGGTCCTGAGGATGGTCCTTGGGCTGGGGTTCCTCCCAGGGGACCTGTATGCCTTCATCCACATGAGCAACAGCATGGAATACGATGTTAGCTTCATGCTGAGACGGGGGCTGGAGGTCTTCTGGGACAAATACCAGCAGCAGAGGGGGCAGGGGGGGTGGGTCAACTTTCACGTTGTGCCTATCTCTCGCAAGGGGGCGGTACCTGTGACCATCCTGGTGAGGAATGAGTCGCTCCCAGGGCAGGACATTCAGTTTTGGCTGTCGCGTCATGCGGTGCTTCTCGCACCCCTGGTTAAGGGCGCTGGGCCCCTAGGGGTGTGGGACGGGTCGTGGAAGGGTAGGATCCGTTTGCGTGAGGTGGGTAACGTCGTGCAGCACGTGCCCTCGGCCGGTTTCCTCGGTCGGGATCGCATCTTGTGTTACTACCCCTGGCAACCTCGCGAGTGTCATCGCTGTGCCTCATTCCGCCATCTGAGCATGAACTGTCCCGAGCAGGTCTGTACTCGTTGTGGTGGACGGGGTCATGCCTCGGCCGGGTGTTTGCTCATTCGATGCAACCTTTGCGGGGAGTTGGGCCACCCCTTTGCCCGCTGCCCCTCCGCGTCACACAATGGACCGGGGGGGGATGTCGTCGCCCCATCTCGGGCTCCTGTGAGAGAGGAGGTGGTGGAGGTCCCTCTCCCTCAGGAGGTGCCCGAGAGCCCTAAGGTGGAGGAGGCCACTGAGCCGAGGGAGCCACCCGGGGGAGGGGATTTGGGTAGGATGGAGGAGAGGGTCGATGTGGTGGAGGTTGTTGTTGCACAACAGGATAGGGGGTTGCGGGTGGTGCCGCCTGAGGAATGGACTACCGTCTCTTCTAAGGGTGGCAAGTCCAAGAGGAAGAAACGGGAGACCTCCCCATTGCTGGAGGTAGAGCCCGTGTTGGACGTCAATCGTTTCGTCTTCTTGGCTACTGATGTGGCTGAGGCGAATGAGGGCTTGCCTGTGGAGGCAGGGCCTCCTGTGCGGCGTTCGGTGCGGTTAGCGGCGGAGGCGGCCCCTCTTCCTCAGCGGCGGCCTCAGAAGGCTCAGAAGGCACGCCGCGGTCAGGGTCCGCCTAAGGGTGTGGATACTGGCGCCCGGCTTCCGGTAGTGGCTCGGGAGCAGCTGCCGGGACGGGTGAGGGAGGATAGGCTTTTGCCTCCGCAGTTGGGTGCTGGGCCTTCGCAGGAGCCCCCTGCTGACCCGGCCGCTCCGACCTCCCCCGCAAGGGTGGGCACTGGTCTGTTGTCGCAGTCTTTGTCTGGGGGTGGGAAGGGGGAGGCGGCACAGGTGGTGGACCCCACGGAGGAGGTCATTCCTCCGACCCCTGACCTGTTTTTGCCCCCTCATTCTGTGGGGACTGGACGTGCCCTCGCGACAGCTTTGCCTGGTGGTCCCGAGGGCGCTAGCACCCGCTGGGGTGACCGGGTCGAACAGGAGGAGGAGGAAATCCTCGATGTGGTCGACGTGGACCGTGAGGAGTTGCTCCAGCTTGCAGGCTTGTCCTGCAAGCGGGATTCCGGGGATCCAGGGGTTGGTGAGAAGAGGAGGAAGGGGTCACTACACACGAAATAGGTATGGCGTGCACTCCTGCATTCTCGTGCGCCACTATCAACGTGGCTAGCATTTTGACAGACCAGGCGCGGGCTACGGCCTATGATTTTCTTTCCACGAGCGGGCTGGATGTCATCTTTGTGCAAGAGACCAGGCTCACCTCGCTCGCTAGCCTTCATCGGGCGAAGCGGGAGTGGAGGTGGGGTCCTTCGTACTGGTCCCTTGCGGCCCAGCCCTAGGCAGGAGTGGCGGTTTTGTTCACGTCTAACCGATTTCAGGTGCAGTACGTGTGGGAACTGGAGCAGGGCCGGTGTTTGCTCTTAGACGGCTTCTGTGGGCCTCACCGGTTTCGTTTTGTGGTGGTCTATGGCCCCCAGTCTAGGTGGGAGCGGAAGGCCCTTTTCAGGGTCATTCGCCCTTACTTACACACCTCTCGTTTGGTGGTCCTGGCAGGGGATTTTAACACCACCACCTTGCGTCAGGACCGAGGGGGGGAACATTGCCCTCCACATTACGATGGCCATTTTTTGGCTGAGGTGACCCGGATGGCCGATCTGGCGGACGTTTACCACCGGGCTTTTCCACGGTCACCGGGTTACACCTATTCCCGGGGGACCTGCAGGAGTCGTATCGATCGGATATATGTGAGTGCTCGGGTGGAGTGTTCCCCGCCGCAGCTGCAGGCGGTTGACTTCTCGGACCATTGCGTCCTCTCCGTGTCCTTCCTGGCTCACGAGGAGCTCAGCAGGGGTCCTGGCCTGTGGCGACTGAATGTGCAGTTGTTAGCTACATCAGAGGTGGTCCAGGAGTTCTTGGCCTTTCTCGCAGACCAGGAGACCCTGTTGGGCATTTTCCTTCCCGTGGCGCTTGGTGGGATGAGGTGAAGACGCGTGCCCGCGAACTCTTCCGCTCCCGGGGCACCTCCATTGCTCGGTCCCGCTACCTCACCTATACTGTCCTCCGGAGGTCGCTGGATCGTTTGGTGTCTCGAGGGGCAGCGCGGGAGGAGGTGGAGGAGGTGCGTGTCCAGCTCCGTGGCCTGCTTTACGATCGCCACGCCTCCCTTTGCTTCGAGGGGGCGGCCGGTAGGGTCTCCCCCCCTGACCCCTTCCTAACTTGCAGGGAGAAGGTTCAGCGTAGGGAGGTGATGGCCCTGCGGGGCGCGGACGGCACCTTTCACACCTCTCAGGAGGACCTTTTGCGTATGGTGGGGGAATACTTTTCCGACCTGTTTGGGGATCGTCCCGTAGACCTCACACGTATCCGTGAGTATTTGGGCCTTCCCCCGGTGTATTCGGCTGTGGTTCAGGCGCAGGTCGATGCACTGGCTGCTCCGATTCAGCAGGTGGAGGTAGAGAGGGCGATTCGTGCCATGCCGTTGGGGAAGGTGCCTGGGCGCGATGGGCTCCCGGTGGAGTTCTATCGTACTTTCATCGCCCAGCTGGCCCCCTTCCTGACCTCCCTGTTTCAGGAGATCATGGATACGGGGTTTCTCCCGCGGTCATTTCGCGAGTCTGTCCTGTTGCTGCTCTCCAAGGGGACGGACGATAGCTCTTTGGACTGTTGGCGGCCGCTCTCTCTGTTGAACGCGGACCGGAAGATCCTGGCCAAGTGTTTGGCCAACCGACTGGTGGAGGTGTCGGGTGTTTTGCTGTCACCTTCCCAGTATTGTTCGGTTCAGGGGAGAGGGGTTCTGGACGCCGCCGCCACGGTTCGGGAGATGGTCGAGAGAGGCCGGTCTGTTCAACGGGACCACTGGTTGGTCTCCTTGGATCAGTCCAAGGCTTTTGACCGGGTCAATCATCGGTACCTGTGGGTGGTGCTTCAGTACTTCGGCCTCCCCGCAGGTTTCCTCTTCGTCTTGCAGGTGCTGTACCGAGGGGGGGTGAGCTTCCCGTTTATTAACGGGTGGCTCGGACGGCCTTTTTGTGTCGCCTCGGGGGTGCGGCAGGGGTGCCCTTTGAGCCCCCTGCTGTATGTTTTCTCCCTCGACCCCTTCCTCAGGAGATTGTCCTCGGGTGGGTTGCGAGGCCTGGAGGCGCCTGGTGCGTCTCCGGTGTCTGTCGTGGCCTACGCTGACGATGTCTCAGTTTACGTGGACGGTACCGAGGGGGTGGAGGCCCTGCGGGAGGCCGTGGAGGAGTACTCGGAGGTAGCCCACTCTGTTGTTAACCACAGCAAGTGCCAGACGCTGTGGTTGGGCCCCTCGGAGGCCTCCCCGCCTTCCTGCGCCCCCTTTCCTCCTCCTCAGGGGGAGGTCCGCGTTTTGGGCCTCGTCTTCGGTTCGGAGGACTGTGCGGTGTCCAATTGGGCTCGTTGTGTTGAGACTGCACGGTGTCGGGTGCTGCGGTGGAGGGGGCGGAGGTATACGTTTGAGGAGAAAGTCACCCTCCTCAAGACGTTTCTGCTTCCCCTCTTTCTGCACGTGGCCACGGTCTTCGTTCTTCCGTCGTCTTGTCAGGCGTCCGTTAGTGCTGTCTTTTTCTGTTTTCTGTGGGGTAACCGCATGAACCCTGTCCAGCGCAACATCGTTTGCCTGGGCCGGGAGCAGGGCGGTTTGGGTATGTTGCACCCCCTTGTCTTCCTGTCCGTCCTGTCTATCGCGTTTCACCTGAATCGCATGCGGGAGGGGGGTGGGGTTTGGTGGGTGGCTTCCTACCGGGCATGGTATTCTCGCTTCTGGGAGCAGTGGGAGGGGGCGTCCTCGGTCCCCCGTGTGCGTCGGAGCAGGGAACAGGCCCCATCGTATGTGTTTCAGATGGTGGGGCTCATTCGGCGGTGGGGGGTGACCGACCCGCTCGCCCAATCTCAAGGGCGGAAAGGCTTGTATCGGATGGTTCTCGCCTCCCACTTTCAACCACGGTGGGCCCTGCGGGACTGTCCAGCGGATACGATACAGCGGGGCCTTCAGCAGTTGAACTCCCCTCGGCTGCCGAAGAAAGTTCGGGATGTGGCCTGGTTGTCTTTCCACGGGCGTTTGTACGTGAGGGACAACCTCAAGTACAGGTCACAGGCCGAGCGGAACTGTCCGAGGGCGGGTTGTGAAGAGCAGCCGGAGACCATGGAACATTTCCTCCGGCAGTGCCCTTATAATGTAGAAGCCTGCCGGTTGGTGTCCGCTGCTCTTCACCTGCCCGATCTTTCCCTCCTCACGTATGCGGAGTGGGTGTACGGGGCCTGGTCCTTTCCCCCAAGGCAGGACTCCGAGACCCTCTACCTCGTCACGGCCGTAGTGCGCTACCACCTGTGGCGTGCGCGCGGGTTATGCCTCGGCCCGGGGGTTGGTCCTGCCCCTCGACGAGGTGGTGCGGGACATTCTGGAGGACGTGTCCGGCATGGCGCAACGCGAGAGGAGGGTGGTTGCGGCCCATCGTTGGGAGCGTCTGTGGCGTCACCTCACCCTCCGTCCCCCGTGAATCCGGGGGGTGGGGGCGGGTTTGGGGTGTGTAATATTCAGTTCCATGGGGGGGGGGGGTTAGGGATGGGGAGTCCTCATGGTCCGTGGGGGGGGGGGGGTTGTAACAGCTGGCCACCACTCCTACGTGCATCCTGCTCCACCATCCGGCATTGTTGGGGTTTTGTTTTGTTTTATTTTTATGTTTTGTTCTATGTTTTATGTTGTATTGCTTTGTGGGTTTTGTTGGGAATGGGCCAAGAGGATGCCTTTTTGTTCCTTTTTGTTTGTGTAGGGTGGTGGTTTTCATTTGGGGTGGGTGGTATATGTGGGGAGGGGGTTCTTGGGTGGGTTTGGGGTGGGGGTGGGGGATGTGTTTTTGTATTGTGGGATTCATGAGGGGACTGTTTTGGGGGGGGGGGTGGGGGATGGGGGTTTGTGGGGGTGTTCATTTGTGTAAATGGGGATGTGTTGGGGATTGTTGGGGTGGGTGGTTGGGGGGGAATATTTCTTCTGTATTGTTTCTGTTTTGTTGTGTTTGTTGGGATGGGTGGGGTGTTGGGAGAGCTGGGACGTTTGCTCCCGGACATTGTTGACTGTTGCTTTTGTTGGGGTGGTGGGGGCTTTGGGGACCTGGACATTTGGCACAGGGACATTGCTGCATTTTGATTATGATTTTGTTGGGGTTGGGTAGGGGTTTTGGGGGGGAGCTGAGAGCTATGGACATTTGCTTTGCTTTGGTACTCTTTTTGGACTGTGTTGTAATGCTGTTAGGGGGGGGTTGGGCACGGGGGGTTGGTTTGATGGGTGTGGTGGTGGGTTGGGGTGGGTCACGGGGGGGGGGATTGGGTCCTTGTCTGTGCTTTGTCGGGGTGGGTGGGGGTTTTTGGGGGGTATAGGACTGTTTTTGGAATTGTGTGTTTATCATTTGTTTTTGTACCTTGTTGCATGTTTATCATTAAAAATTTCCCCCATCCTCACTTCCTGTCTCCTGCTTCCTGTTTCCTGTTTCCTGTTCCTGGTGCGAGAGGGAGAGCGGTTGGTGGAGCTCCTGCTGGGGAGGAGGGCCCTGCCTGCTTGTTGGAGCCAGGATGTCGGGTCCTGGGCCGCCTCCGGCGGGAGAGGCCCAGGGCCAGGGGCCTGCCAAGCCTGGTGGGCCCCTGCCTATCATTTCGGAGCCTGGCTCTGCTTTGGGATCGTTGCCCCAGGCGGGGGCCCCTGGTCATCCAGGTAGGACTGCGGTAGGCTGCTGGGGAAGGACCCACACGCCCAGGGGGCAAGGCCAGCTGCCCCCTGGAGAGGGCCCGCTTTGCCCGGCCGGGAAGAGCATGGAGGCCGGGTGGTGGCAGGGGGAGGCCCTGGGGGGGCCCTGGAGCTCCGTTCCGAGCCGCTGGGGCAGCAGTAGTGGCGGTGGTGGGATTCCCCCTCCGCCTCGGGTCCTGGAGGAGGCCTCTACCTCCTCTAGTGAGGATGAGGAGGAGGGGATGGGCCCACCGCCTTTCCCGGGGCCCGCACGGGCTCCGGAGGAAGTGGTGGCTGCGGTTAGGATGCTTCAGGGTCTCCAGGAGGAGGCCACCCTGCTGCAGGCCCAGCTCTCCCATCTCGAGAGCATGCAGGCCCTGGTGCCTGGGGAGGGCTGGTTGCCGTACTGCCAACAAGTGAGAACTGTGAAGCGGGCCCTTAAGGGTAAGCGCCGGTGGGTGGCTTACCTAAGAGCTCA